>JANHGL010020419.1:15354-28774 GCA_024611195.1 Ceyx melanurus | reverse complement strand
TTCTTTTCTTTTCTTTTCTTTTCTTTTCTTTTCTTTTCTTTTCTTTTCTTCTTTACTTTTTTCTTTCTTTCATTTCCTTTTTCTTTTTTTTCTCATTTCTTTTTCTTTTAGATTTTATTACGTCCATCTTGTCCACAGAGATCTCTAGGCAATGATTATCCTTTCCTGTGGTTGTGCATATACAAAGAACTTGGTTTTGCAGTACTCATAAGAGCAGATCAAGTAAATATCTCTTCCAAAGGAAGGCTTCTTGTGTGTACATCTAAATTATTGTGTGAAGGGATTACTCTTTCCTCCTAGAGAGAGTGTTTCAAGGTTATTTTCCTTGCTCACACTTGTATGTTATATTTGTGGCACATTTCTCTTATAAGAGCTAAAAACATGTCATCTCTTGAAGAAGAAAACAAAAAAACAACCACAAGCTGTCTTTATAATGCAGTCTTATGGCTTTATGAGCTAGGACTTCATAACGAACCTTAAGCCAAATCTTTTGATGATTGATACTCACAGCCTGGTATCTCACAGGTTTTACAGAGTGTTGGCAAATGATCCCTACCTCTTCCAGTAAATCCTTTTCCATCGTTTGTATGGTGGGTATCTTGTCCAGGTGAAACCACAGGTAATCTTTGCCATAAATATTGTACATGTCCACATGCAATTGCTTTTTCAGTGTGGTTCTCAGGAAGATTACAAAGCATATTGGTAAATGATTGGAGAATGTACGTATGGATGACTGCATAAGTGCTATTACAAGACACTGAAAAGCAATAACAAAAGTACAGTTACATGAGAAATAAAATTATGCCTGCCAAAGTGAATTTCTGTAATACTCTCTTCACTAAATAAAACCAATAGGGAGCCTCATCTGTCTGGATGTGGGCATAATTAAGCAGAGCATGGACTGATGAGAAATAATTTAGCAATATTCTACTTTCTTAAAGAAAAATAACCAAAGCCTTTGAAGTCACTGTTTTTGATATTGCCTCACTCCTGAGTGTGTAACATGACAGCTGGATGAGAGATAATCAAGTAACCTGAGGGTAATCACTTTAAAGGATTATATGGAGAGAATGACTTGATTGATGTACCTGTTGAATACAGTCCTTTTTTTTTTTTTTTTCCCTATCCATTCTCAGGAAATCCCTCTCCTATTCCCCCTTGAGGTTTTGTATTATTTTGTTGTTTTGTTGTTTTTTGTTTGGTTTGGTTAGTTGGTTAGGGTTTTTTTGTTTTTTGGTGTGGGTTTTTTTGTTTGGTTGGTTGGTTTTTTAATAGAAGACTTGAAATAATTATAAAGATAAGTTTTCCACTTGATTGGTTGTTTTATACTGTTTGTGTGATCCTATCAGAATCCTTCTAAAGCACAAGATCTGGAGAATGAAGCATTGCAAGAGTTTATTTCTTGATTTGAAATATATAAATTTGTTAAATATCTGACTTTATTTTTCCACTTTAGTCCTTGAGCAAAATTTAACTGCAGAACACACAAGAGGAAGCCTGGAGCTTTCACTCCTCAAAACCTATGGCAGTTGATGGTTTGTTCATTCATGTTTCAGTAGCTGGGCCAACTGCCAGGTTTGTACTTCAGACTTCAGCAACTCTGTAGAGTTTCAGAGAAATATAGTGTGTTTTATATGTGGTCATGTCTAAATATATCAATTGCCCGAGGGGTAGTATTTTGCATCAAACAGCCTGAATAGAGGTGTCTGCGTATAAGGACGGCGTACCAGGTAGGGACTTTCAGGGTATCCCACACTGTTTTCAGCCACCACTGCAAAACATAGGAGACTTTTTAGGGCACCATGATGTGTCTACCAAGTCCATAGGGATGTTTTGGCTATCTAGTATTTCTCTTACTTTCGTCACATGCAGGCATATAATGTTAGTGTCTATGGAGCTCCATCACCTGAAACATCACAAAACATTGAACTTTTGGGTAGCTCTGTTATAATCTTTGATGGTAAGGGAAGTATTTCTTTTTCTGCTGTCTCTGTAAAAGACTTTTGAATCACAATAATGGATTTTCTGTTAGATTTAATTGCAACTTATTATTTCTTCTTTTGATGTTCAGGATATGCATTTCTCTAGTGTGATTCATCTTTCTGCAAGCTATGTGCCATTTTGTCCACATTGGTAAACTTTTGATGGTCCCATATGTATTGTGCAGGTGGAGTAAAAACATATCAGTCTTGTTTTAAACATTTGGACTCTGTTAGAAATTGGGATAGAAATCCTGATGTTAGCAGATGATCCATATTTAGCCTGGAATTCTTCAGAGTAAATCAGTAAGTCCCAAGTTTCAGGTGAGGAGAGCAATGACTACATCTTCTTCCCTGTTGCCTCCTGAGATTGACTCCTCTGCATGTTAACACTGTATTAGAAGACAAAATAAATCCTTTTTATTAAATGAAATTATGATAAAACTCTACACAGGCAGTTACATGGGATGAAATACTGCATTCATGGAGATACTTTTATTACCAAGAACTTCCTGTTCATAAAACAATCAAACAAAAAATCCCAACACAAAACAAACAAACAAAACAAACCCTTCAAATCCCCAAAGGAACTAAATTAAACAAACAAAAAACACAAACCTGTTTTTTAGTTTTTCCTGCTCAATATTAAATCAATACTGAATTTACTAAAACAGTGCTACCTGAAGGAATGAAATGCATACCTTGTTAAAAAGCAGTCTTTGTTTCATTATGGTTCTTTATACAGCTAACTAATTTAGCTTTCTCTTATAATCCTTGTTGTAATCACTGTCTTTTCAATTTCTTAATTTCACTCAGATCATCTTCTTTCCAATTCTGCCCTGACGCTTTAATTCCACGTCACAGAGCTCAGCAACTGTTTGACTTGCTAAATCTATATAAGAATTTTTAACCCAAACCTATTAACCTCAGACAAATTGTTTTGGAGCTTTCAATTTGTATGCAGTAAGGATGCTCTTCAGAAGCAGGAGGAAACCACCAAAAGAAATATAAATCAATATCTTCAATTACTCAAATGTTCAATATGGCACCATAGCTGTTGCATTTTTTTTCTCTCCTTTTGAGATTCAAATACATATGCTCAGCAATTACTGTTACATTTGCATAATAGGACATTTTTTGATTAGCATATTTTGGACTTCTGTTTGCATTTTTTAAATGTGGTTACTTTTATTCTCTAATTTGTCCTTATTCCCTCTTCATGTTCTGTTATACCTACTCATGTTTTCCTTTGCTCTTGTTTTGTTTTCCTGAGGGCTTGCTGTCTACAAAGCTTTGTTTAGTGTTTTGTAGTTAACATCACACACTTATGGGATACTAGAAAAGCAAAGCATATGACATATTAAAGTTTAATGAATAAATTGTGAAACCATGTGATAAATGCCATGCTTCCACAGGGGGAGCCAGGAAATAGAGTGATACACAGCAAGATCCCACAAAACTGAAATATACTTTATAATCACTAAGCATTTCATGTTATTTCATTTGTGCACTCTGAGGGAAATAACTTGTATTTTCATCAGCTTTGTAGCTTTATGGAAATTAAACACTCTAACTGCAGCTATAACCATCCAGAACCTCATCAAAACAGATTGGAACAGATTCTTGGCATAGCTATGTCAGGTGGGATGTTCTGATTGACCATTCTCTTCACCTATTTTACATGAGTTAGATATAAGGCAGTGTTTAATTAGCTATTCAAACGTTAAAATTTTTTTATGCAATTAATTGGGTTTTGACTTATGTAGAAGTCTGTGATGTTTTTGACCAGAGTATCCCAGTGCCCTTTTTGTTCAATTTGAATTATCTTACTTTAAAGTACTGTAAATATTTTACTACCAGAGTAAACAAAACAAAACAAAAACAAAACAACCGAACAAAAAAATCCCTGTAGAATTTTGTTACTATAGTTTCATTTGTTCAAGCCCTCAAAATGTAATGGATTCTTGGTATAGTCTTCCTTGTAATATTTTGAGGTCTCTACTGAAACAGTGGACAGGTCAGGTTCATCTTCCTGTTCATGGCTTTGCTCCATGAATTCATTGATTTCTGTAATTAAATGAGTTGGAAGTAAATCCCAGCCCTTTGTTGCATGTAACTCATCAGAGCTGATGGCTGAATCTTAATAAGCTGTTTAGTGTGATCTTGTGCCAGAGCAGCTAGGTGTTAACAGTTTCCCTAGTGCTACAATTCCATGTAGCAATCTGTGGTTATAATTGACTCTGCCAGGACAAAAGAAAGAGGAGGTGGAATGTCATTACATTAAAATGAAACAGTGTAGTTCAGAGCAGTTAGCTCTATGAATGCAAAATTCTTCCCTTCTTTTGTGTAAGCTGAACTCAATGGTTACAATTTTCTTCCTTCTTTCAAATAGATTGCAGTGTTTTGGATTCTGATACATGTAGAAAGAGATCTAAGGATGCTCCCCATGTGGAAAAGAAAGAAAAAAAAGAAAAAATGCATAAAAAAAACCCAAAACACAAAAAAAATCCACACCATACAAAACAAAAAATCATTAACAGCAAGACCCCCCCCCAAAAAAAACAAAAGGAAAAAAACCCCAAACAGCCAAACAGAAAAACACCATTACAAAAAAAAAAAAAAAGATAAAAACAAAGCCAAAAAAAAACAACCAACCAAAGAAAAAAACAAACCAAACCAGCAACAATAACTTTGAAATGCAACCATTTAGAAGACAGTTACCAAGGATGTCAATGTCTGTGTAGTGTTCTTTATAATCTTCAGTGTGCTGGTGCCAGTGTTCTTTAGTCAACATACATTACAAGAATACAAAAACAATGTTCTTGTAGGACTCCTTGAACTACAAAAAAAACCCCAACAACCCAAGACATGGTGTTTGCCTGAAAACCAGAACCTGGACAAATCACACTATAAAATGGGAAAATATGAAATAGATTACCAGGGGAAACAAAACAAAACAAAAAAACAGGGGCCATATAAGGCATGAAATAATTTAGATAGCTAAGAAGGACTGTTTGTCCATTACATGCACGTTTTCACTCTCATTTTATCTAGTATCTTCTCTTGGATATAAACTTCCAAAATATTTTGGCGTGTTTCAGAAGTTTTCAGCTGTCCATGGGGACAAATTGTGTTTTCCTTACAATAGAAAGAGTCCAGCAGTTTGTTTGGACTTCATAGGGTTATATGGTTTCTGTGGGTTACATGGTTCTTGAAGTTTCCATCAATTGCAATGAAGTTACACAGAATTACGAAAACCAAACAAAACCAGACAGCTTTGTTGGGTTTGTAATGACACTCAGCTGAGGGCATCTCCCCACATGTATGGTTCTTGTGAAACATCTCAACTCCCTGTTGTCTGTATATACATTAAAGCTAATCAACTTACAGTACGTTTCGCCACAGACTCATATGAAGAAACATAACGCTGCTCATTCCTTCCTAATGGTAACTCTTTAAAAGTGACTCTTTTAGTGAAAGTGAAACTTTGCTAGAACAACTTTGCTCTAGATTGTGAAGTAGCTGCATTACACTTGGAGCAGAGGCAGAAGCTCCTTTGTGGTCCCCCATGACACTGTCCCACTTCATGCTTGCCTGGCTATTCTTATTTCTCCTGTCCTTGCGTGACTTTTTACTGCTGGTCTGGCAGCCCCTAATGTCCTGAGAAGATTGTTCCAACTGGAATGTACCTGTCTGTGTTTTGGTTGGCTGGTTGGGTTGGTTGGTTGGTTGTTTTTTTCCACAGCTGAGATTACTTGAGCTCACAGCTTGATAGAAATTAATGAAATGAAGCAGTGAGTGGCCCATCTATGTCACCCACTTCTGGAGATTTTGGGTTGACTCAGTCTCAAGGTGTTCATATACAAGTAAAAGTGTTCAAACACTGGAGGTAGAAAAGACAGTAAAACCAAGCACCAAAACTTGATTTCAAACAAATCCCCTGGCAAACCAGAATATGACATAGGTGAACAGGAATCTCAAAGAGGAATTTTAAGAGCCTGTTTCTTCCTGTTTTGTACTGCACTTTTTAGCTGGCAGCCAATACAAAGAGCAAAGGAAACATTGCCACGATCCACTGCACATATGAAATGCTTTCTTCACAAATGGCAAGCTAGAGATTTATGAGACAACAAAAATCTAGTAATCATGCTGGGGAGAAATTATGTGGCCTGGAAACAAGTTTCAGTGCCTTGCAGGTCTTAAGTAAAATAAGACTAATTGGAAAGCCACTTCAGGAAATCATTCCCAATGATGCTTTAGTATGGCATCATGGAGGACAAGGAAACATTAAACTGCAATACCTATCAGGAACCAAGAATGTGAAAAATGCAGAGAAGTTTCCATGTGACCAGAAATCAGGAGTATGTCAGGCACTTTGTGATCCCATCTTGAAGAGCAAAGCAGAAATCAAAGGACCATGTTGGGACATCCTGAGACTACAAAGCCAACTTTTGACAAGAGGCTTTTAATCAATTATTATCCAAAAAATTCTAGAAAATAAAGGTGACAAGAAACCTTTTTGATCATAGAATTGTAGAATTGTAGAAATGTAGAGTCATAGAAAAAATATCCCTCAAGATCATAAAGTCCAAATGTTTACTAAATATTAACAGGAACACATAAACCTTGTCCTGAAGTGCCACATCTAGACATTCTTTAAACACCTCTAGGGATGGTGATTCCACCACCTCCCTGGGCATCCTGTTCCAAGGCCTCACCACTCTCTCAATAAAAAAAAAATAATAAAAATCCTTCTATCCAACCTTAACTTCTCATGGTGCAACATAAGCCCATTTCCTCTCATCTTATCACTAGTTACCAGGGAGAAGAGACCAACACCTACCTCACTACAACATCCCATCAAGTAGCTGTAGAGAGCAATTATGTTCTCAGCATCCTCTTCTCCAGACTAAACAAACCCAGGTGCCTCAGGTGCTTCTCGTGAGAAAGATCCACTCCAGCACCTCAAAGTCTTTTTTACACTGTGGCACGCAAAATTGAACATAGTACTTAAGATGTGGCCTCACCAGTGCCTAGTACAGGAGCTTTCTCTTTTTCAGAAGTGAAAACACAAGATGTAACTGGTTTGTTTGTAAAAAACTGTTGTTTTTTTTTTTCCTATAAAAAAAAAATGAAATTGGTAAACCCACTGGTGGTGACATATGCTGTAATTAATATCATTCTACTGTGAATATCCACACATTACAGTAGGCTTCAAGGAATGTGGGAGAGACTGGGAAAGTCATGCTAACCTTCTAGGCATCATTTAATGTGTATAAAGACTGAGTAAGCCATAAATCATTACAGTCAGACTATGATGAGGACAAGCGACGGTGAAAAATTTGAACTTGACAGCTACTAGAGCACAAATGGGAAGAGATTCATAGAATAATATTGGGTTGGAAGGGACATCCAAAGGTCATCTAGTCCAACCCCCATGAAATAAGCAGGTAGATCTCTGACTAAGTCAGACTGCTCAGAGCCTCATCAGTCCTGGCCTTGGATCTCTCTAGGGACAGGGCCTCCACCACCTCTCTGAGAAACCCATTCCAGGGATCTATAATCTTAATATTAAGAACATTTTCCTAATACCTAACCTAAATCTAACCTTTTCTAGCTTAAAGCCACTACCCCTTGTCCTGTCACTACAAAGCCTTGTGACCCTCCTCTGCTTTATTATAGGTCCCTTTTAGGTACTGGAAAGTGCTATAAGGTCCACCTGAAGCCTCCTCCTTCTTCAGGCTGAACAACCCCAACTCTCTCAGCTTGTCTTCATAGGAGAGCTGCTCCAACCCTCAAATCATTTTTGTGACTCTCCTCTGGACATGCTCCAACAGGTCCATATCCTTCTTGTGTTGGGGGTTTCAGAGCTGGACGCAGTACTCCCTGTGAGGTCTCACCAGGGCAGAGTAGAGGGGCTGGATCAACTCTCTCCTTCTGCTGGCCACACTGCTTTTGATGCAGCCCAGGATTTGAATGGCCTTCTGGGCTGCAATTGCACATTGGTGGCTCATGTCCAGCTTTTCATTTACTTTGAGACCCCCAAGTCTTTTTCCATAGAACTGCTCTGTCCTCTCCCATTCATCCATAGCTTGTCTCCACATAATCAAACTCCTCTTTCTATAGGAAGATATGAGGAGTGACATCTCAAAGATGACAACTTGATGTTACTTTAGTGTTTCAGGGTATTAACTTTATGCAGTTTAGTGGTTTGGTTTAACTTAAAAGATGCTTTTAGTAAAGATAGTGTTTAGGCCATGGAGTGGAACTAAAAGAACCAATAGGATATTTTGCTTAAATTACAGGTAAAATTGCAGGCTATTCTGTATAAGAGACAAAGGCTGAGGGTTTCAGTTATGAATAAAACAAATGCCTCAAAAATCTTAAACTATAATTCATAAATGCATTGCTGCAAATATATGACCAGTTTTCTATTTATGATAAAAATGAACTGGAAGTTGGTGTTTTTTTCCTAATGATTTCAAATAGGGAAAACAAAAGCTGCCTACTATTTCATTTTTTTTTATAAAGGTCATTTGTCCACATTAGAGAGAAATTAAGGCTCAAATAGACTAGGAATTCAACTGGATAGAAAAATAATTTAACACTATTTTTAATATAAATGGTGAAAGAGTAAAAATTCAGCTATCAAAGATTACAATAATTTTACAAAAAATTTATCTCATACAAGTTCTGTGGCGAGGAAAGCAATAAATATAAATAAAAGATAACAAATGACAACGGAGGAACAAAATGGAAACCAGACAGCTTCAAACTTAGATTGATTTTTGACTTGCATAAAATGGGTTTGGTAATGTAAAACACCACAGGATAAATTTGTAGTGCATGCTGCAAACCAAGGTAAGCAAGTTAAAATTTAAGGTAAAACTTAAAAATAATTTAAAGTATATTTGGGACATACTACCATATGAAAATATAGTTGCTAATTCTTGCTGAAGTATTCAATACCTAATTAAGGTAAACAAAGATAATTTTAAAATAATTTAAAATATATTTGGGATATACCATTGTATGCAACCCTTGCAAAATATAGAAAATAAAATTGTTAATTCTTAGTGAATTATTTAGTGTCTATGTCTGTTTAAAAATGTTATTAAAAATAAGAAAGATTTTATATTCTATCATATAAAGATGGTGAAAGATATTAAAATAATCTGCTGAGATTATTATATTACTACTTTTTTGGGGTTTTCTTTTGTCTTTTTTTTGGTTTTATTTTTGTTGGGTTTGTTTTGTTTTTGAATAAAAAGTCAGAAATCCTTGGAGTAGCAGGGACACTGCATGTGTGACATTGTGAGACACCACAGTTTTGAGGAAAACATTTCTCAGGACTCATTCTATTCCTTGAGAATAGAAGTTGAATAGGTAAAGTTATTTGCATAAACACAGTCTCATGGAACTTCTTTCATTTCACTACAAAACATGAAGTGAATAGTTTCTCTGTAATTGCTGTATAGTAACAGTAAAGCATATATTAAATAGATTATGAACTAGACAAACTGTAAATGTTTAATTAGTTACAATTTGGAATCCAGTACTAAAAGATCACAGAATCACAGAATCACAGAAATTAGGGGCTGGAAGGGACCTAGAAGATGCTGCAAAGACAAACCTAGGAGCTGAAAGTAGATGCCTATTTGTTGCTTAGATCAATGACAAAGAAAATTCATTAGTAGTGTTCATCTAACCCATTAATAAAGATCAACAATCACTTTCATTCCATTCATATTACTTAAGGTGGTTTTAGGTCTGTGAAGTTCATTTAGTGTATGTATATTTTGTGTGTACATATGTACACGCAGATAAGCATGCCTGGGGGTACTCTGTACTTGATCCTTTAAATTTCCTCCTGGAAGCAAATCCCCTGTGGAACATTTATCTTTTGTTGTGTCAATTTATTAGATAAAGACCAAGCCTGAAAGTCCCTTGTCTCCCAAACTAATTGATATTCCAGTAATTGATCTTCAAGAAATTAAAAACACTGAAGCGGATGTCATTTGGGAATATACAATATATATTTTAACCATAAAACTGATGTTGAGAAAGCATCCTAATGGCTCCCTAAGCATGTGGAAGCTTCTGCATAGCCAACTTCTTACATCTACAAAGAGCCCTATGAATCACTTTTGACATGGAGAACATATCAGTTGCCATAGGTGCATCCCAGACAGATCAGAGAGGTAGAGCTCCCAGAGGAACGAAGCTCAGGAAGGGAGGAAGTTGGTAGGAATGGATTTACACAGCCCAAAATCGAGCCCTACTGCTGTTGAGATTGGAGCAACCCTGTAAGCAGATATTTCTCAGGGAAGAAGTCATGTTAGCCAAGAAGCCTTGCTAGCTGCTATTCCTAGATACATGGAGTTTAAGTCCAGAAAAAGCCATTAGCTCGTCTAGTCTGATCTGCAGACTATTATATTTCACCAACTGTAAGGGACCATTAATTAATTGTCTCAAACATCTCCCCTGTAGGGGAAAAACATTTATTGTAAAGAGACTGTGTGGGAGTTGTTTTTCTCAATGCTGTTAACCACAGAGGAACACCATCCATCATCTACCTTGGAAAGTACCTCAAAAGAAGGAAACTTGGTTAAGTGGTGTCTACACTACCCTTGTTCTTCAAACTGCACATGGGCCTGGGCCTGGCGTCATTAATTTACACTTGCTTTTCTTTTGCAGAACACCAGAAGACTCCTCAATGACAGTACTGGGCATGTGCATCAGCTGCAGGAGTGATGTAATGGGGGGAGGCAAGGCAATGCAAAGCATTTCCAAGAAGTAATTGACTGTCTCCTGGAAGAGGAGACATGGACACTAAATGATGGATATGCAGACTAGGAGAAAGAAGCTGCTCACACCGAGAGAATCTGGCCAACAGAACACAGTTGGAACATGTGGGTGGTATGCTACTCCATCCCTCTTTTTCTTTCCAACTTTCTTTTCTTCTCTTCCCGTCTCTTCAGCTAAACTGTAAGAGCACTCATAAAGTGCCATGGCTGCCAAGTGACACCTGACCTCATTTGTGTCTTAATTTCATTCTGGAAGAGACCTTGGAGCCCTTGGTCATACTGGGGACTGGATCAGACCATATTACCAAGTCACCCCTACAATGAACTACAGCTACCAAGCTGTCCAAGTCCTGGCTCTTATTTCTCCTTGGCAACAGTTTTTTCTTTCATGGGACTTTAGGCTGCTGCTTTGAGTTGTAGAGAAGAAGGAAAGGTATTGGGAATCGCATAAAATATTAGCCAAAGTGTAAAATGTGGAAGGTGAACAAACCATAGATTTATAAAGCAGAGATATGATTCCCTTTTTTATTTGGAATGCTTTTACTCTACCTTTGAACTTACACCTTTACAACATCTCAGAAGAGTTATGGAAATACAATTTTTACGTGCAAAGTTAGCCAGGAAGACAAAAAAAAAAAGAAAAACAAAGTGATTTTATTAAACTATATGAGAAACTCTCTTATCTGATATGGAAAATTAAATATGATTTATAATATAATGCATCAGAAAAATCAATATCAGAATATGTTAACATAAAATAAAAATTGTAGCATGTTAATGTAGATTTTTAAGTAAAAGTATTGACTGAAGATTCTAATCAGCAAAATGCATGAAGGTTAATCCAGAGCATGCTTAGGAATAAATGAATTCAATTTGAATGTATCACTAAAATTATTTTTTGATCTAATGGAGTGATAATTGAATTCTTTTTCTAATCTGAAGCAGGAGAGATAGCAGCACCACAACATAATTACTTGTCTGGTTAAATACATCGTCCTTTTTTGTGGAAATAATTTGCTTTCAGATTCACGCTGAGAAGCTACCAGCTCCTCTTTATCATAATATAATTTAACAAAATGTAGCATTCCTTCTTCATCAAATTAAACCAATTTGGAAAATTGAAGAGTCTTTGGGTCTCAGCTCTTCAATCATCCTCCATTGTTACAATCAGATGGAAAAAAAAAAAAGACAAGGGCATTAAAAATAAAAGCTTCAAAAAGGGACTGTCTTTTCTTATGAGTAGGAATGTGAGAGGAGGAGAAAAAAAGAGGAAGATGGCCTTTAAGATGGAAATGACTCAAAGGGTTTTGCGAGAGTTATACAGAGTACAAACTTGGATTGCCAGAGTTCTGTTACAGACACCACAGGAAAGTCTGCAGCCGGAGCAGTTTACTCCAGTAGAGCAAAGCCTCAGGCTGAGTAACTGTAAGTAGCAGAGATACCGACCACATCCACCCTACCCCAATACTCCATCATGCATTTAAGCAGAATAATTGATTCTGGGACTTGTTTTGATTTTGCTCCTTCTTACAGCAAGCCCTGCTGTTCAGAAGGATATGTACAGATGTCATTAGTAGGTCATTAGTATAGGTTATCTCCTATGTGAGAGAAATGCAATGGAAAAGAACAGGCCTGCCTGCTTATTTTGAAAGATTCCTGAAGCATCAGAATGATCAGCCTTATAATGACATTTTTAAATTGAGAACATCTGATGTTACATACAATTTAAATCTTTTGGTACTGATTGTTGTCTCACAGATTCTGATTTGAGATATGATCTTTCTTTAATACACCATACTGATGGGGTTCCAGGAGGTCCGTATGTGGCAAATGTCTTTAGAATTTCCTTAATTAGATCTCCTCTTAATTAGTATATCTTCCATAGAAATCAGATGCACTTGATGTACTTTCAGAAGACCATGCTGACTAGATCCACTTTTGGGAGTAGTGCAGCTCAGTAAGAGCAGATCTATACAGCAAAATAGATGGTATTGAGGATCTGACATCTTACCCTTTGACACTGAGTTTTACTTCAAACTATGATGTGATCCTGCACCTTACACATCTCATCACTGTACTGTTGTGTGTTTTCTAGAACGATTTCACTTGAAAGTAATCCAGTTCACACACTCCAAGGAACCGCCCAGTGAGGTTATAGCCAAAGGACACGTGGTTACCTAGGCAGGGTGAGTGGAAACAGATGATGTATGTATTTCATTTTCATCTCAAGTGTGGTGGTTTTTGTTTGTTTGTTTGTTTGTCTGCTTTTTGGTTTAGTTTGGTTTGGTTTTGTATGTTTGTTTTATTTTGGAAAGTTGGAGAGATCATTACACATATGCTATTGGGGCATATCAGATTCTTCGTCATTGTCTCCACTCCTTATCTACAAATAATATAATTGGAGAAATAATACTTCTTTGCTTTCAAAGTTCTAATAAATCCAGCTGGATCATTTTTTTTTTCTAGGGCTGATGTGATTGTCCTGGTTTGGGTGACACGAGGGGTGGATTTAACTCTGGATGCTATTGCACAAGTCATCCATGACTGTGAAACGTGTGCGGAAATCAAACACGCGAAACGGTTGAAACCTTTGTGGTATGGGGAACGATGGTCCAAGTATAAATATGGAGAGGC
>JANHGL010020419.1:0-15254 GCA_024611195.1 Ceyx melanurus | reverse complement strand
GTCTCTCTCCCTTATTCCTTTTCTCTCCCCTTTGGGGAGGGAGGGGGGTTAAAAGAGAGCGGTCTGTTATCAGTCTGGGGGCTGCCCTGACCCCAAACCGCAACAGTGATCCAAAGTAACAGTGTGGAGAGTAATCCCCAGTGACTTTCAAGGAGAATTTCACTCCTACATACTAAGACTGTTTCTGAAATTCATATCTAAATGTGGATACTATCAGTACTCTGTAATGTTGAACTTGCAAGATTTCATAGGAATTCCAAGAGTCAACCATGACACTGGGTGCATCATTGCTGGTCAAGTTTGAGCCAACTTCAAGAACAAACATTGTCGTCCCCCATACCACAAACTTTCCCTGTGTATTTGACTATGAAGACTATGACAATAATTCTCCAATTAGTGCTGTACCAGCATCTGTGAATTTAACCTGAGTATCATGAAGTTAGTGAACAAGTGGAAATAATCACAGAATCACAGAATGATTTGGCTGGAAGAGACCTTCAAGATCATCAAATCCAGCCATTAACCCTACACTGCCAGTGTCCCTAAACCATGTCCCCCAGTACCACATCTATGCGACTCTTAAAAACCTCTAGGGATGGGGACTCAACTCAATTATTATATTACTAAGTTCCAGAGTAATAGGTAATTAAGCAACTTGTAACAAGAATCATTTACCATATGGAATTCATAACAGTAAAAAAACCCATACCTGTCTCTTTGGGGACTCCACATTGTTCCATGAAAAATAAATTAATTCAAATTCTTTCACTATCTAGCCCCATCTTTAGAAGAAGACCAGATGAAGTATGTTTATTTAAAGTTTGAATGACTTTAGGTTGTGGAGTCTCCTTCTCTGGAGAAGTACTTGTATGTTCCTATATGACCTAATCCAGGTGATCCTTCTTTGGCAGGGGGGTTGAACTTGATTATCTTTCCTGGTCCCTTCCAATCCCTAACATTCTGTGATTCTGTGATACTTTAAATGAGAAGTCCTATAATCTACAAGCGAAAACATTGATCAGCTAATGAGTTTGCAGCTGTGAAACCCAATATATGCCTGCCTTTTACTATTTCTGCATGATCACTGACCAGATCTGAAGGGGAGGAGGTAGAAATATATTAACCAACAAACGTAACACTCAGACAACTGATATAGTAAGTCGCAAAGGCAGTTAGAGGCAAACGAAATGAAAGTTTATAAAATCAAATGGTGGATATTCTAGCTAGACATTTTATTGCTAGAAGTAATTACCTTCCATCTCTGTTTTCCCCACTTCCCTCAGTCTGTGCTCACTGTTTAATGTAGATTGATGGAATTGTTAAGAATTCTCTCTGAGCTCCAGTGAGATTATATCAATTATTTAGAAGTGCTAAAATTTTGGCAGGGACTTAGTCCACTTTCTCGCTTTGAAGGCAATCTGAAGATTAATACAAACATGCATTAAGGAAAGAAATTCAGGCAGGGTAAAGCTAGTGTGACAAAACGAACACTTGTACTCCACTACTGCAGCATGAGGAGAAGGGAATTAGCTGTCAGATGATAAACAGGATGAATTGCCTTCTTGTCATATCAAAAGCTTTTAGCTTTAATCTGAAGATAATGGATATATTGCAAGATTTACGGTGATGAAGTTGAATTTTGACTCATAGTGAGGAACCTATAAATGAAGTGTCCTGCCCTTTGATAGGAGAATTACTGAATACTTGTTAATATTCTGCATATTTTCTATAAACTATGCAGATAGAGAATTTATCCCCCTAATGTAGAATTTGTAGGATGGCATTTTGGCCAAACGACAAGTCCTGATAAAACCATGTGTATAAATATTAATTGTTGTAATATTTGTAATAACAAATGCTAGGTTGTAAAGACAGAAATAAACTTATAATGAAATACCTTAAGATTATATTAAACACTGGAAAATTAGAGCATAAATACGTGATCTCTGCCTAAACAACTGTTGAAATTTAAGACTGCTGTTGACCACCATTAGTCCATTACCATCTTTCTAGGTGATCCATTGTAACAGATCAAATGATTGCTTCTAATCAATTTCAGTGTGGTCAGTCAGCCTAATAGACCTCTAAATCAGAGAGGCTGGTGATTTAAACCAATTTATCTGGCATTCTACTGAAGCAGGCTAAGAAAATTTGTACATTATGTTACCACTGCTCAGTTCTGGGAATGGTAATGAACAGCTTTACAGCAATAATGGAGAAACTAGACAAAAACTTCATAAGCTGCTCTACTTTGGTTTACAAAAGCAGGGATTTCTGTGTCCATCCTTGAGCTGAAATGCTTCAGTAATGCCTTTGTCTCCATTTTCAGAGACAGAAGAATTAGAAGGCATATCACGCTCAGTTTACATTCCTCTGTAGTATGGACCTAGCCACACATACCCAATTGAGACTTCAGTAATATACATTGTTGAGAATAATCCATTAGAATTGTGCTGAAACACAATTTTACTATAAATTTTAAAGTTTCTGTTGGTGGGTTTAACTTCCAACAGAAAACTATTTGAATTTTCTTTTGTAAGTTGAATTTCATTGACAAAAAATGCCCCCCAGTTAATTTTTGATGGTTTATAGATAATTATTCTAGTTAAAAGCCTGTGTACACACCTTATAAAGAAAAGGGTGGACTGGAAGTGCACTAGTGCCCAGAGAGACAAGTGAAGCAAATGTTTTTATAAATAACATTTAATAGACCTTCTTTCTCTCAAAGAAAGTATGGCTTTTGAGTGTGATAGGTTATAGTTTGGGGTTTTTTTTCAATAATTCATCAATTACTTGAAAATCAAATTCTGTTTGTCAATATTCTTTTCAACTTATTATTAACATTAAAAAAATAATGTTTTTAGAAACAAGTAATATTTATATGCTGAAATGAACAATATTTTTTCTTTTTATTGAAACAATGACAAAATTTAAAAGAAAACCCCATGACATCTTTAAATTATTTGAATCCTTTTTGAATTCATCAAATTTAATTACCATCCTTTGAAATTTCTGGTACCTCTTTGCAGTAAGATGGTTTTGATCTCGTTGCTCAAACAGACAGTATTAATCCTTTGAACAATCAATTTATTATTTTTTTTTTAAAGTTTGTAAAATATTATCATAAATATAACCCATAATGATTTCATTAAGCAATAATAACTTTGGCACCAGTATCAGATTCTACCTTATTTTCTTGAATGAACCAATATGAGTTCTTTTCAAACAGAAATGTACAGTGTACAATAATTTCTTCACAGTATTTTAATAAAGAGACTGTAGATTTTCTATATTGATAACAAATGTTTACATTCCTTAAGGAAGTTCAGATAATTTAAACATTTTAATGGAAATAAACAGATGTAAGTGAGTCCATTAAACTGATTAGATATCCCAATCTAGTCTTATTTAAAATTTCCTGTAGGTATGTTAACAGTAAACTTGGCTGTGCTGGAGTATCTGTGGTAAGCATATGCTTAATATTGTTATACCCCTTGGAATATAAAATGAAGGGACCGTTATTTCATATTGGATTTAGTCTGTATGTGCTGGAGAATGAATTTTAATCCTCGTGGGTTATGTTTTTCCATCTTTTTCCTCAATAAATTTTGCCTTTCTAAAATTGTTTTTTTTTGTAAAATGTATGAACCAGATGGCAAGATTGTCGTTATTTGTTTCTTGTTATGAAGTTAGGTAAACATTTAAAAACAAGTCTTCTTTTGTCGATTTTTTAGCATTTTAAACTTGTCAGTCAAGATGGGCATCTCAGGAATCAAACCTGTAACTTCTAAATCTAGCTCATACTCCCCAACATTTACATCTTGCCTAATAGGAAACTGGGTGTAAGAGTCTTTAAGAAAAGAGATAGAACCATAGCAGGAAATAGCAGATTACAAAGCATATGGGTTCCTTCACAGAGGAGTAAAGCAGTTGTATCATTGAAAAGAAAAACAGGTGATGTGACAGAAACTAACTGCAGGAAATGCCAAAATAATGGTGAGGGGGAAAAAAAAAAAAAGTTAAAATGCAATGGCATGATTAGATTCCAAATTTCTGTTCTGACAGCTGTGATAAGATACTTAAAATTTCTTCATATGAGGTATTAACTCCTATTTACTGTCATCATCTACTGGATTATCTGCATGAATAAATAATATAAATTTTATGAGTTTAAGCCTTTGGTTTATGGTTGGTCACTGGATAGAGATTAATGCAATCACCTTATCTCCTTTAGCCGTGTTATCTAATGGCAATTAAAGGTTTGATATAGACTTACTTCACTGAATATATCTTCTAAGTCATAGATGTGATTTAAAGGAAAATTTTACAACAAAGCAGTAGCTGTTTTTAATAGGATAATTATTAGTTTTGAAACAGATATTAAAAATGTTCATGGATTGCAAAAATACAGTTCTTCATTGTACTTAAGATGACAGAGAAGTTTCTTATAAAAACTGTCTCTTTACACATGGCATGATAAAATTATTGTTTCCTGAGACAAAAAAAAAAAAGTTTGTTTTTCCTTCACAGCACTTTTGATGGTTTGAATATTATTTGATCCCTTTATGGAAAAGAAGAGAGATTAATAGAAAATCTTCAGGTTGTAAATGAGGTGGTTTGTGGTCATTTTACTTTAAACTTCTGGATGACAGAGTTCTTATTGTGTATGAATCATAGGGTAACTCAGTGGGAAGTCTTATATATATTATTTAACAATGACAAGTTAAAATCAAATTATAAAATATGGAATTAAAATTATTCCAAAGAATTCCCAGGCATCTTGTGAATTTTGCATATCAGAAATTCTCTCAGGAAAACAGAGAAGCAGATCAACAACTTTGCAAAATCAATGGTGTGGAATGGACTCTGGCTGATTTTTCTCTAATGGCAAGAGAGTGAGGCTCAAGAAATATTTCAAAGATGCAAATTTTTACAAATAACATAACTTTTCTGTTTTGCTGGGGTTCAAAATTATTCACTGGCAACAACAGTTGTTGTCAACACCACTTTATGCATAGAGTTCTTCAAAACAAGAGACCAGAGGTGCCAGCTCTATTTGTACTTAGGTTTTGTAATCTGAAGAGGTCTTAAAAGGACCTTTTTTTTTTTTTTTTCAATTACCCATTGAGACTGGAAACTGTTTTCAGAAGAGTTGCTTACCAGCAGCATGTATGTCCAATTACACTGTGGGCTTGGCATTCTCTGTGTGTACATATAAAGAACCAATGAAATAACTATTCAGAAATGTCATTGAAGATTGTTAAGGAAAGTTGAAAAAACCGGCCTATATATTTCCCCATATAGAGAAGCACTAAAGAGTTGTTATTATTAGTAATGAAAATGAAGACCTACAAGTTTCAAACATTACAAGGGAGGATAATTAGAAAAAAATAAGACATTAAAAATTAGAAGTGATTGTATCCCTTTCAAGTTGACATTAATCTGACAACCCCAATGTTATCTTCCATCAGGAGGTGAGTAATTACATCTCCTGCCACATGAAACTTGATACATATTGCAATGCATAGTAGATTCACTGATGCTGGAATGGATTGATGTATATTCAGTAGGGATAGTGGGAAAAGACAATAATAGAGGAGACTGGGTAATAAATGACATAGCATCCACTCAGCCATATTTCCTTCTTTTGGTGCAGGTCAATAATATCTTTAAAACTGTATGTTATCTGATCAGTAAGATAATTTAACTCTAATGATCATTTGAATGAACGTGTCTTTGGGTGTTCTTTACATTCTGCTGTTCATATTCACTTTTCTTTGTGATATGATTATGGTGTATTAGAGTATAAGATATTGGAGTATAAGATACTGGAGTAGAAGAAAGGAGGAATACATCGTCCCCCACTTCAAGTTTTCAAATGAATCCAGTTTGCCTTACCCAGCAACTGGCATCTTGAAGGTTTTCAAAAGTTTTGTAAAGAAAAGATTACATTTGGAAGATGGAGACAGAACAGGTCAAAAATAATATATTATCATGTAAATTTCTTTACCTAAGTCCATTTCTATGAACATCTCAAACAGGAGGGAAAAAAGATATTATTTTCAACTTAGTTCTTGGACAGGCAGCTTGGAAAAGTTCCAGTTTCAAAAGTGTTTATAGGGCAAGAGGTCCAGCTGGCAGCTTGCCTTATTGGGTAGAGGAAAGCCTGCAACCCCATTTGTTCCAGTTTAAATCTTCACAGATTTTATTTTAGGCCAATCAGTGGATAAAAATAAATAATCAGAGCAGCAACTATATATATATATTTAGGAAACTTGCAATTAAATTGAGTTTAATGTGTTTCTTTTGGTCAAAGAGCAAAACCATTTCTCACAGTCTTCTGAAATTCACTTTGTTGAGCTTGTGGGACATATGAGGTGCTGGAAACAGCTATTAGTTAGTTTAGGAGCAAATCAAGACTCCTGGGAGTCCTTGGCAGAAAATGCATGAATCCTTTAACTCTTACTTTTGAATCAGAGGCATTCAGTCTATCTCAGTGCTCTACCGTTCAGGAGCTCTATACAAGGAAAGGCAGTTTGTTCTATTGGTTCTTCACATTCTGCAATGCTACCTAACTTTTTACCTGCAACAAGGTAAAGATGTAGCAGTTACATTGTTACATTAAAAAGTTACATTGTTCATCCTGTCTACTACAGACCTTTATGATGTTTATAGGTGAGTATCTGAGTTCATGTACCTGTCTAGACCAGGAAGCTTCTGCCTCAAAATAACTTTCTTCCTTTTAAAAATCCAAACAGGTAAATTATGAGTTATATTTAAGGCTCCATATAGCTGGAAGGAAATACTTTTTTTTTTTTTTTTACTTTTTTTTTTTTTTTGATGGATGGCTGAAATTTACATGGCTTGAATTAATTGAAGCAACACTTTCTTGAAAGAATTGGTGCTAAAATGAAGTGCACTAAATAGTGAGGTTTGCAGGGGAATGCTGGAGGTGTTCCACCAAGCCCTTCACGCATCTCTGTGACAGGAAGAGTGTAATGTATTATTTTCTTATTAATTTCCCATTTAAGAAAGTCTTATGAATAATAATACTAGAGAACAAAAAGGGCTAAATATAGCAGGAGATTTTTTTTTTTCTTACTGCTTTCTTTTGCTAGTAGCTACCAGATGCATGTGTATTTGGTTCATGCACAGTACAATGAGAAATTGAGTTGTCCCCATTTAACTGAAAGAGGTATTTTAATAATTTCTGAGTTGTCAGAAATGATTCCTAGGAAGCAGGTTCATCCTTCCTACAGAAAAATTCCCAGGGAGAATTTTGGCCATTCTGGATAGTTTCTACTGTTAACAAACTGAAAAGTGATTTAAAGAAAGTGAATCGGACTTTAGGACTGAATAAATTGTTCTGTGCAGATTTTTATTTTATTTTATTTTTTCATTGCTGATAAGAGGAAAAGCTTAGGGCATCTACAGGCTTCAGTTTGGTGCTGAAAGTGTTCATGTGTATGTATACCATGGATTACATTTCCCCAAAGACTCAGTGCATGCCAAAGAGCAATTCAAGCACTGGAGACTGGAGTCCTGGGTTTCTTCCTTCAAAGGCAGATGCTTTAAGAAAGGACATCGGTCCTCCTCTCTTTTATCATTTATCATAACCACTGTTGCATTAAAAGTCAGCACAGCCCATTTGGAAAGGGGGGTTTATTCCTAAAATTAGGTAAAGAGCTGGGGGAATGCTGGGCGGGAAAAGGTGGAAAAAAAAAGAAAAAAAAAAAAAAAAGAGGGGGAATGCAGAGGAAGATTGAAACCTGATGAACTGAAAATAATAATAAAAAAAGATTAAGAGATTCTTATACCAACTGCCCAGTATACCCAGGGTTGGCTCTGTAGGCAGCTGCTCTATAAATAAAACATAACTATTAAAATTGGAATCTTGTGGTTTTGAAGGCAGATGAGTCAAAGAGGTTTCGTCTTCTGTCTGACTCTGCAGGAGCCATGCTGCGCTTATCTAAGACCCGGAGGTCACTCACTGCAGTTTGCATGCTGCAGAGGTATTGAAAATCTTTCCTGGCTACATCAGCATTTTGGTCTTTAAAGAAAACATTAGGAGTATTAGTAGAGTTGCCAGTGTCTGACTTGTTCAGGAAAATATAAACTGGTCCTTTAGTAATTCATTATCTGATTTATAATGCATGGTAAAAGGATAGAAACTCCACGAGCATGCTGGAGCTTCCCAGCATCACAGCCTTCATCTACCATTGTTGGAGTAATGAAGAATAATAAAACAAATAATAATGTAAATAATAAATAACCTCATCATTATATATTTAAAAACAGAAAGCATGAAAGAGAAAAATCCTAACAAAGGAGAAATCTTAAAAGGTCTTAGAGCTTGTAGCACCAATTGTTGACTTCTGTTGGAAGGAGCCCAGTATAGATTCGTTTATCAAAACAAACAAAGCACAACACAGGGAAAGAAAAACAAATGGACAAAACCAAAATTTGTAAAAAGAAAGGACTAAGGAGTAAGGTAATAATACATTTGTTTGATGGGTGATGGAGGGCAGTGATTCATAGCATATGGGAACCTCAAAGAAATACAAGGGCACAGAGGAAGGCAAACTGCAAGCAAACACACGGAATAAGAAGAAAAATAAAACCATTTCATAATAGTTAGAAATGTTTTTGCAGCTGGCTAGGGTCTCAATTACTTGTCACCATGGAAGATCTGTCCTTTTTCACAGGAAAGTATTCTCTAGGTGGTTTTTGGCAGGAGTGGGTAGGGCAAGGAAGTGCATTTCCAAAGCTAAATTGCCCCTGAGCTTTTCAGGGAAGAAAAATTCTCATTCATTTGCTTCCTGCCCCTCTTTCACCCCCTATCAGTACTGCTCTGCTGTCAAAATAGCTGCCATCTGCCATACTTCGATCTACTGGGGCTTCCCTTTGCTGGGTGGGTGCAGGATATATTTTACAAAGAGACCTGGGAAATCTCTGTCCAAGCAAGACAGTTTGAAACATCTGCATAGACCAAGGCTTCATAATACAGGCCAGTTTCTTAGTTGAGACCACTTCCTCAATGGGTTTAGTAATCTTGGAGTGTCTAGTTGCCACAGTAAAGCTTATGGTCACAGAGCTTACTCCTAAAGCCAATGGAGATCCACAGGTGTGTTCTGATGAAAATATAGGGCCCTGATAGGTAAACTCAGAAGATTTCATGATGCTATTTTATGATATCATTGACTTTACCCATCCTTTGTACTGCTTTGGCAGGGATAATCCTACCTCAGCAGTCAGCAGGGAAAGCATATGGTCATTTTACTCAGAAACCCATTAATCAGGAAAAAAAAAGCCTATTCAAAATATGGTGCAGGACAGGAAATCTGATGAGGTATATTCAACAGGCTGCCCAGGGAAGTGATTGAGTGATCCTTCCTGGAAGTATTTAAAAGATGTGTAGATGCGGTGCTTAGTAAGATGGTTTAGTGAAGGACTTGGTTGTGCTGGGTTCATAGTTGGACTTAATGACTTTAAAGGTCTTTTCCAACCTAACAATTTCCAACGAAAATGATTCTCTGATTCTCTATTCTAAGCCAAGACTCTGCTACATGGTATGAGTCTTCTATAATGATTATGAAGGTAATAGCAGTTTAGTCAGTATAAGAAGTTTTTCACTGGTTTTGTCTAGATACCAAAGCAGTTTCTTTTAGGAAAATAAGCATCGGTTGTTTTACCACATTTAAGAGCAAATGTTTTCAGGTAATTTTGAAGTCCAGAAGCCCTTTACTTCAAGTAAAATCCATGTGAGTGATATGCCATACCTTTGAGACTGTGGGCCATTACATCCAAACAGCATTTCTCTTGCCCAAGTGGAATGAGTGAAATATCTTAATAGTATTTGCAATCTCCTACCTCTCCACCTCAGGAAACTCTAGGGAGTAGTGAAGTAGTCATTATATTTTCATGATACCTTCCTTATTGCCTAATTAGCAAACCTAGTAAGAAGAGGTTCTGTACTTCACTGAAGGAAATAATAAGTCAGTTTCTGTTTAATTACAACTGAACTACTGCCACACACATACTGCCTTCCTGGAATAAAGAAGGATCAGATGTAAGATTCTCTTCTGGCTCTATTTATTAGTCTTGGTTCAGCAATATCTCAAAGGGAAATGGGCTCATCACTCAGTAGGCTTATCCACTCTGTACTGGAGTTTGCAAAAGGCTTAGTGTAAACTGCTGTGTATCAGTGACACTTGTCATTTCCAAAGAGCCATCATACAGCAACATCATACAGCTACAATGAATCATCACTTACATGGAACAGTTTTGTGTTATTTTGCAGATGACCTGTAGTGCTGTAAAAAACTTCTCTTGCACTGATTTTCAAGAAGACAAGTATGCCTGACAAAAATATGAGCAGATGACAAACTAGTATTGTCTTGAATCAAATCTATTATCAGACCTGGAAGAGTCTGATGTGCTTCCAGCCATCTTCGTCTCCGTGATCAGCTCTGCCTGCTTGTTTCTCACTGGAGGAAAGCTGATGTGAGTGTTCTGTGACAGAAAAGTGTGAAGGATAACAAGACTGAAAGCCTGGACACCAATGGTGGAATTGAGCCACAGGTTTGCAAACCTGAATCTCAGTGCCTATATTCCCATCACAATCACCAGAACCCAGAAATCAATACACTCAGTAGAGCCCACCAGTAGGCATGTGATCTTTGATACCAAACTCACAGGTAGACATTTAGGTGCTAAGATTGATTTCTTGTTGTCTAACTACATGAGCTAATTTCCACCCCAGTTCCTATTCATGTCATTTCTTTGTAATCTTACCCAAACTGTCTTCCTGGCACACAGGGAATAGTATGGGAAGCAAAACAAAGACATATTAATATGCCTGATATTTCTTTGTATAAACAGATTACCTAGCTTTGCTCACGGCCTTCAGCTTTTGAAAAGAATGTAAAGACCCCTGATCACCAGGTAAATCCTGGATTATAAATCAGGCTGTGGAAAAAAGTCTTTTTACCTAAGACCTTATGAAAAATATTTGGGGAAAAAAAAAAAAAAAAAAAAAGGATTGTCTGGTTCATCTTTGTGAACCTAAAGGTCACAACTGAGCTGCTGACCTGTGTGGAACTGTGATCAATACCAATATCTAAGTGTCATCTAACCGTCTGTAGGATTGCTTTGACTCAGAGAACAAAAATCATGTTCATGTTATACTATTTAATCTGCCAAGGTATTTTCCATATTAGTCAAGGTAATGGCATACACCATCAGTATTCAATTTTCCACTGTGATTAGAAAAGTTACCACATTTGTACCCCAAAGTAACCATATCAGCAGTTTCCCATTGTGCTTTATTAACTTTGTGTATTTTAATGGCTGGTTCTGCTAATGAGATTTGGAAGTTTTATATTAAGGGCATACAGAACAGAAATCATTAGCTAGAAGAAGAGGTTTTTTTTTCCTGACATATTCACAGAATTACATGCTAATAGAATAGGAATATGATTTCAGTAGTTGCTAATGCAAATTGATTTTCATATTAATGATTCCAGAGTTTTATTCTGGGAACAAAAGTTAAGAATCGGAGTACCAATACTGAGAAGAAAGCACAAATCACTGGTATTCCTACTTGAAGAGAGAGGTTTAAAAGGGCAGTAGTCCATGATGGGGAACTTCCCTTTCTGCATATTTGGCCACTTTCATACATTTTACAATTTGTTCAATTAGTATCACCCCACGCAAGGAGGCAAAAATGAAATTCTGCTCACTTCGTGGCCATGAGTCTCGCAAGTGCTTTCCTGAAAGAGGGAAGGAAATAAAACTGATGTGCTGAGCTCTTCCTTAAACAGACAACCAACCTAGAATGTGGTTTCATGATGTGTCAGTTATACGGCTTATTTCACCATTTATCATTGGACATTGGTAAATAAAGGCAAAAAAGAAAATCTACAGAGGCTGGAAGCAAGGACAGGTCGACTGGGAGGACTACAAAGAAGCTGTCTGAGCACCTAGGGGTTAGGTTAGGAAAGCTAAAGAACGGATAGAATTAAATCTGGCCAGGGACATTGATGGCAGAGGAAGACCAGGCTCTCCAGAAGGAAGAAGGAGACCTAGACATGAGGGATATGGAGACGGCTGAGGGACTCAATGATTTCTTTGCCTCAGTCTTCACTAGCAAGGGCTTTAGTTGCACTGCCCAAGTTGCTGAAGCCAAAGGCAGGTACTGGGAGGAGAAGGAAGATCTGTCCACTGTAAGTGAAGATCAAGTTTGAGACCACCTAAAGAACCTGAAAGTATGAAGGTCCATGGGATCTGATGAGATACATCCACAGGTCCTGAGGGAACTGACAGACCAAGTTGCTAACCTGCTTTTCATCATATTTGGGAAGTCATCGCAGGCTGGTGAAATTCCCACTGACTGGAAAAGAAGAAACACAACTCCCATTTTCAAAAAGGGAGATAAGGAAGACCTGGGTAACTACAGGCCAGTCAGTCTCACCTCTCTGCCCAGACAAGATCATGGAGAAGGTCCTTCTGAAGACTCTGTTATGGCACATGAAAAATGAAGAGGTGATTAGTAGCAACCAACTTGACTTCATCAAGGGCATGCCTGACAAATTTGGTGGCCTTTTACAATGGAGTAACAGCATTAATGGACAAGGGAAGAGCAACTGAGGTCATCTCTGCGGACTTGTGCAAACCCTTCCACAATGTCCTGCATGGCATCCTGGTCTATACATTGGAGAGACATAGACTGGATGGATGGACCACTTGGTGGATAAAGAATTAACTGGATGGTTGCAGTCAAAGGATTGTGATCAGTGGCTTGATGTCCAAGAGTTGGAAAGTAACAAGTGGTGTTCCTCAGGGATCAGTACTGGAACCAGTGCTGTTTTACACCTTTGTTGACAATATAGTGTGATAGAGTGAATCCTCAGGAAGTTTGCTGATGCCATCAAGCTGTATGGTGAAGTAAACACACTGGAAGGAAAGGTTGTCATCCAGATGATTCTTGGCAGGTTTGAGAGACAGACCCATGCCAACCTCATGAAGTTAAACAAGGCTGAGAGCAAGGTCCTACATCTGGACTGGAGCAATCCCAAGTACAAATGCAGGCTGGGCAGAATATAGATAGAGCAGTATGGATAGAGCAGAAAGACTTGGATGTGCTGGTTTATGAAAAGCCCAATATGATGACCCGACTATTGGATGAGGGAAATGCTATTGGTAAGGGAAAGGCTGTGGATATTGTCTACCTAGACATTCAAAAAGCATTCAACACTGTTTCCCATATAATTCTTATAGAAAAACTGGCTATTCATGGCCTTGATGAGCATCTGATCTGCTGGAACAAGCACAGGTTGGATGGACAGGCACAAAGAGTGGTGGTCAATGGAGTTCAATCCAGATGATGGCCAGTCATAAGTGGTGTTCCTCAAGGCTCAATACTGGGACCATTTCTGTTTAGCATCTTTATGGATGACCTTGAGAAGGACATTGACTGTATCATTAGTAAGTTTGCAGATGACACTAAATTAGGCAGGAGTGTTTATCTGCATGAGGATAGAGAGGCTCTACAGAGAGACTGGGACAGGTTGGATCAATGGGCCAATGTTAACAGGATGAACTTCAACAAGGCCAAGTGTTAGGTCCTGCACTTGGGCCGCAACAACCCCATGCACAGATACAGGCTTGGGGAAGTGTGGCTGGAAGGCTGTCTGGTAGAAAAGGACCTAGGGGTTTTAACTGATAAGAGGCATAACCTGAGTCACCAATGTGCCCAGGTGGCCAAGAAAGCCAATGTCATCCTGACTTGTATTAGAAACTGTGAACAGCAGAAGTAGGGAGGTGAAGGGTGTCCCTGCTCACTGAAGGAGGGCTGGAGTAGATGACCTTTGGAGGTCCCTTCTGGCCCTAAACATTCTATGATACTATGATTGTCCCCCTTTACTCGACACAGGTGAGGCCACACCTCGAGTATTGTGTCCAGTTCTGTGCACCTCAATACAAGAGCGATCTTCAGGTGATGGAGCGAGTGCAGAGGCAGCAACAAGGCTGTTGGAGGGCATGGAGAACAAATCTTATGAAGAGCAATTGAAGGAGCTGTTTAGTTTGAGGAAGAGGAGGCTAAGGGGAGACAACTATCTCAAAGGACAGTGCAGAGAGGTTGATGCTGGTCTCTTCTCACAGGTGCTTAGTGATAGAAGAAGAGGGAATGGATTCAAGCTGCAACAGGTTAGGTTTAGTCTGGGCATTAGGGAAAAAATTTTCACTGAAAATATTGTCAGACACTGGAACAGGCTGCCCCTGGATGTGTTCAAGGGTGTTTGGATGTGGTTTTGAGGGACATGATTTAGGGGTTAACTGTGTAGAGTAGGGCTAATGGTTGGACTTGATGATACCAAAGGTCTTTTCCAACCTGAATGATTCTATGATTCTATGATCCATCAGTGCAAGAGCAGCTCAGAAAGTCCCAACTCTATCACAGGTTGCATCAAAATAAAAGTGCCCAGTAGGTTGAGGGATGTGGTTCTGCTCCTCTGCTCTTGAGAGGCCCCCACCTGGAGTACTGTGTCCAGTTCTGGAGTCCCCAACAGAATAAGGACATAACTTGTTGAAGTGAATGCACAGGGGGGCTGGAGGATCAGAGAGCTGGAGCACCTCTCCTACAGGTACAGCATGAGAAAGTTGGGGTTTTTCATCCTGGAGAAGAGAAGGCTCTAGAGATATCTTCTTAGGGCCTCCCAGTACTTCAAGGGGACCTACAGGAAAACTGGGGAGGGATTTTTTTATAAGGGAATATGGTGATAGGACAATGGGCAATGGTTTTAAACTAGAGCAGGGTAGATATAGATTAGACATTAGAAAGTTCTTTACTATAAAGGGTGGTGAGACCTGGAACAGGTTACCCAGAGCAGTTGTGGATTCCTCTTCCCTGAAGTATTAAGGACCAGGTTGGGTTTTGAGCTACCTGGTCTAGTGGGAGGTGTCCCTGCCTATGGCAGAAGTTCTGGAACTAGATTATTTTTAAGGTCCCTTCCAACACAAGACAATCTGTGTTTCTATGATTCTATGCTCCTGAAGTATTACCATAACCCAATAATGGCCTAAGTCATATAGTCGTAACTGGTACTTGAATATTTCTGACAGGAATATTTTCGCTAAAATAATTAAATCAAAGTATATTGAGGGAATATGCTGGATTTGTCACAGAATCACAGAATCACAGAAATTAGGGGCTGGAAGGGACCTAGAAGATCATCTAGTCCAACCCCCCTGCC
>JANHGL010020417.1:0-29508 GCA_024611195.1 Ceyx melanurus | reverse complement strand
TAAGACCCGCCTGGATCTGTTCCTGGGTGACTTGGTCTAGGTGATCCTGCTCAGGCAGGGGGGTTGGACTAGATGATATTCTAGGTCCCTCCAACCCCTAATATCAATGAATCTACGAATCTATGAATCAATGAGCAATACCTCCATCTCAGTCAAATCTACTACTGACCACCCTCTGAATGATGTTGCTTTCAATATAGAATTGAACCAAAAGTGCTTGGCAAAGGACTTTCTTAACTGTGGACAGAATAAGATGGGGTATTACTATTATCCTTTATTTATCCAAGATATGTCCAAACTCTGCAGTGATGAAAGCTTTCTAAGTCTCTTGATATACCATGCTATAAAACTCAAGGTGCTGAGTATCTCATTCTAAAGATCACAAAATACTTGTAACTCAAACTTGGCCAACTAATCCCTTGCATGAGAAGAAATGCATTTCCAAGCTTCAAATTATTTTAAATTCCAAGTGCTATCTTATGTGCTTTTCCAAATGTTTGTGCATTTGTATTATGATATCAGATAAATCAGTGATGATAGTTGAATACTATTAGGATTTGTTTATTTCATGTATGGAAAATACAAGAAGGATATACTCAGGGCTGATTTCAAATGTCACAGGTATGTCAAAGATAGTAAAAATTACAAACACATGTATGATGGGAAAGCCATCACCAATGTTTTCTCAAGTATTGTTTTTGGGTTGTTTTCAGTAAGAACAATGATGTTCTGTAGTGTTATTGCTGTTCTAATTTTTGTAGCTAGTCTTTGTAATTTTTTCAGATACTTATATTTTGGAGAAAATTTTCAATAATTAGTTTCTTTTCAGGAC
This sequence comes from Ceyx melanurus, assembly GCA_024611195.1. Taxonomy (NCBI): domain Eukaryota; kingdom Metazoa; phylum Chordata; class Aves; order Coraciiformes; family Alcedinidae; genus Ceyx; species Ceyx melanurus. The sequence goes on along the minus strand of JANHGL010020417.1, from coordinate 28,676 downwards.
AGGGTATATTTTAGGAAGCTTGAAGGAAATTAATTAGGGAATGATATTACAAATCATCCAGTATGCTGGTGACAAGGTAGAGGGCAGTTTTCTCCTCTCCATTTTGGATGCTGTGTAACAAGGGGATCAAAAGTTGATTAATTAGGGACTACACAAAACTGTGACAATATATTTAAAGGAAATTCATGACTCAGAGGTTATGAACTGTAGCAAAACTTGTGCTTTTGCCGTATTTGCAACCACTAGGTGCCACTCTGTGCTGTAGGAAATCCAAGCACCAACCCTGGTAAACAAAAGAGACAATGTCTATTTTCAAACTATATGGAAGTCTGTTCTTTTTTTTCCTATAGATACAGATCTTCTGTATGCTCTCTGTATAATTCCCTATATCATTATATGTTTGGAAAAGTAGAATTAAATCTCAAAACTTATATTTTCTTCTTGATTTTTCAACAGTTTATTCTATAGCCTTCAAGCACTGTTACTGTGGAGGAATAAAATGGGGAGAGACATAAAATATATAAAAGTTGCTTGTTTTCTAAGTATAGCATTACTATGTCAATACAATTATTTTTCAGCTAAGCAGCTGACAGAGATATGTAGGAACACTAAAAGTTAAATCAACATTGTATTGATATGTAAAAGTGCTGATGGTGCAAGGGGGATACAAACCAATCAACATACTAATTGTTATCAAGAAAAATACTAATAGCTTTTCATTATCACAACTACAATGTATCTATTAGAGAGGACTGTATCTCTGTCTTCACCTGCTCATTAGAATGATTCATCTGTTATTTACACTCAATTAGAAGAAAACCTATTCAGAGTTTACTTTTGCTTGTAGTCTCCCAAGAGATTATTACTGCTTCCAAAGAGGTAAAGAGAATCTAGTCATGAGTCAACATTTGTTTGCAGCCCAGAAAGCCAGCCATAGAATCATAGAAACATAGAATGCTAGGGGTTGGAAGGGATCTAGAAAGATCATCTAGTCCACCCCCCCTACCAGAGCAGGATCACCTAGACCTGCCAGAGTAGGATCACCATGTGCTGGGCTGAATCAAATGAAGTGTAACCAACAGGTCAAGGGAGATGATTCTCCCCCTCCATTCTTGTGAGACCCTTCCTGGGGCATTGTGTTCAACTCTCGGTCTCCCTGTGTAAGTAAGACATGGACCTGTTGGAATGGGTCCAGAGGAAGGCCAGGAGGATGGTCAAAGGGCTGGAGCACTTCTCCTGTGAAGACAGGCTAAGAGAGCTGGAGTTGTTCAGACTGGAGAAAAAAAGGGTCCGGAGAGACCTTATAGCAGACTTCCAAGGGATCTTGGGGGCCTACAGGAAAGATGTAAAGGGATTTTTTATAAAGATATTTAGAGTTGGGACAAGACCTAAACAGCTTTAACCTAAAAAAGGGTATGTTTAATTTAAATTTCACCACGAGGGTGGTGAAACACTGGAACAGGTTGCCCACAGAAGATGTGGGATCCTATTGTACATCCTTGGAAGTGCTCAAGGTCAGATTGAATGGGTCTTTGAGCAACTTCATCTAGTGGAAGATGTCCTGTGCATGGCAGGGAGGAATGGGTAACTGTATGATCATTAAGGTCCTTTCCAAACCAAAACTTTCTTTGATTCTATTAATTCATTTTATAATGTCCTATTCTTCCACATTGAAAAAAAAATAAAATAAAACCAAACCAAAAAAAAAGCCAGAAACAAAAGCCACAAACTCCCAACACTCATAATCCATCCTTTACTTTGCATTCAGCTCAGAGAATCACAGAAATTAGGGGCTGGAAGGGACCTAGAAGATCATCTAGTCCAACTCCCCTGCCTGAGCAGGATCATTCAGAAGCTCAACTGCTTCTGAATTCAATTATTACTACACCTTTACCACCCTTACCTCCAGTTCATGAATACCATCAAAACAATGCATATTCAATTTATACTTAAAGCACCACTGAGTCTTGTTTTGTTTTGTTCTGTTTTTTTGAAGGCAGCTTGACAAGGTATTTCTACTCCTAGTCTCATCATTTTCTTTTGGTAGCCTTCCCTAGAAACTTATGTAGTTTCTAAGAACTACCTTGATTCCTTTTATCTCTACTTCACGTTCAACAATAAAAGCTCTGCAAGACAGATTACTTCCTTTCTGCTGTCTTCACTGTTACTGGGAAAAGCATTTTCATGGCTAGAGATGAATGCAAGTGTGCAATAGCTGTGAATTGCTTTCATGCAGGAACTACTACCAGACAAAATGAACAAACAAACAAAAACAAAACAAAACAAACAACAACAAAAACAAAACAAAACAAAACAAAAATTGTGCAGCTTCTTTCAAGGGAAATAGATCCAATTTCCAGCCATGGTGTTCCAACTTTCATACTACCTACTGTCTAAAATGCCGTTTTAGGATCTCACAGGGTTAGATATGTTGTCCTTTCTTTACACCATCCTTGCAAAGCAAGAGGCTTCCATGATAACCAAGAGAGTTGTCAAGTGACTGATACTTGTTGCTGATCATAGTGCTACCTGTTGTAACGAGTATAATTGATTTCATTGCTTTCATACAATTATGTCTACAGTAAACTCATCACTATTCCAAAACCCCATTTTTCTAGCTCTGCCCACTCTTTAGTGTCAGTAAACATACAAAACCAACAATTGAACTGTCTTTCTCTCACGACATGTGGGTTGGATAATAAATCCTTAAGTCAAAAATCTTCAGATGCCCTATTCATTCCTCACCTAACACAGCTCAGTTTGACGTAAATAGATGAGACACTTAGTTACGGATGTCCAGCATCTGCTCTCTACACAAGACCACAGGTCACATTCATACCAGATATATGCAAAGTAAAGCCATAGGTCATAGATATAAGAAAACCTGCTAAAAAATTAAGACCTAAGCAGTGATGAAGCAGTGAGTATAGTCACCAAAACCAAGCAACTTCTGAATTATTTTCTTCCATCAACCTGCAACAAGTGAGGTTGTCACATAGGAAGAAAGCTCTTTAGACATACAATAGAAAAGTGTCCTTGTTAACAATGTTTTGTTCAGTTTCAGTACAGTTATTTAAGTACAGTTATTACAGAGAGTTAATATTTAAGTTATTTGAGTACAGTTATTAAAACTAACATTGATACTTTCTTTATTTACAGATTACTTATGATTAAAAACACATTAAAAAAGTCCACTGATACATTTTCCACAATAGTAATAGCACTCCTGTGTAGCTAGCCTGAGAGATATCAATGTTCTGTAAGGCTTCGGATACTCAAATTACCTGAACATGTTTGCTTAAATAGAACTGTCATCTATTGTTTGTGACTCACCCTTTACAGCTGGCCAGCATGATCCTCAAGCTAGATGCCACACATGATGACATGATAAAAGTCTTGAACACCTGCCTGATACCTTCCAGTTTCTGGAAAATAAAATATTATAATTCAGTGGAAATGAATTACAATAACATTAGAAGTTAATACTGTTACTGTTTTCAGTACAGGAATTACTGTACTGTTTTCAGTACAGGAAAATAAAGCATCTTCTCATAATGGTGATTCCCAAACAAACCCCTTATTCTCATCAAATATTTTTCTGAAGTCCTTTTCTTAAAGATCAGCAATATTAGCCATGCTACATGAAGTCAGATTAAAAATGAGACATTCTTTAAGGCTGGAATGGTAAGGTTCTGTTACTGGCCTATAACCTTCCTATTAGCCTCTCCTGAAGCTGTCAATCTCCAAGGAGCTATCCAGGGTATTAAACTGCTTCATCAGTCTTGAGTGCCTACAACCCTCTGCAGAACACAGTAAAGCTCCTGTAGTGTGTATTATGATCCTTCACTAAAATAAGTGTTTGTGTTTCCTTTCCACCCAACGTAACTTTGATGGACATTGCTTATATCCTTTACCCCACCACAAATATCCAGGTGCAGGTTTTGGTACAGCCAGGAACCTTGGACACTCAGAAGGACTGGTAACATCAACTCTAACCTAGTATTTCACTTAACAAAAGAGGTATGAACAATAAATGCCAACCTCAACCGAAAAAGTTAAGGTAGCATTTGAAGACAAAACCACCTTAAAATATAATAAAATCCAAGAAAATAAAGGCATCCAACCTTGATATATTTATGCATAGCCATAGCCAATTTACATTCCATTCTAAGCTTGACATAATTTGGATTCAAACTAAGACTAGGAACTAAAGCCACAGATGGAAGATTTTATCATTTTTATACATAAATGCATTTCCCTTGGCACCTCTGGAACCTTCAATACTTCAGACTTGCCTGAAAGAGGTGATAGGCAGAAATCTGCTAAAATTCTTAAAAACATTCATAATCTTCCTGTCACTTCTGATCAGGTCTTTTCCTGCAAGACATACTAACTTCCTCCATCAGTGGTGTTATACAAGGTCAATTTTATTTTTTTAACCTTTCTTTAAGTGTCCATGAAAGTACCAAGTTAATTGCTGAGGAAATTTGAGCTCAAGTTACAATCATGTAGAGAAACATAGTTCCTATATTTCACAGTTGCAAGCTATACCAACATTCCTGAACAAAGCCACTGGTTAGATGTCAGCTGATGCGAATGTACTTTGATGGAAGCCAAATGAATGTGAGAGGTTTGATACAGGTGAGCATCTATGGCCATAACACAACCTGTGCTATTGCAAACACATGCCTGAAAATCATCAAATTTGTTGATAGACTGGTACGACTCCTGGACTCCTGAATGATACTATCAGTTCTGTAAAGCTGCAGCTGTATATTTTTATCAGTCTTTTTTACCTAGGAGTTCCTGTCTGGTCCCACCATATGATGAGAAAATCATAATTAATGTCCTAATTTTTTCTTGATGATACCACACTGATTTGATATAACTGGGAATTAAAACTTCAGCATTTCAAGAACTCCACTTAGCACTTTAACTTCTCATTAGCATATGTCTGATCGAAGTAGCTAGTGCATCACTTAGGTTAGAAACCTTCTTTTCCTCCCTTCTGTAATGATCTCATCTGCATCATTGACATAATTATATTGATATCATTACAGCTGGCTAATTCCATATAAAACCCAGTGTAATACAGATTCATACTCAGAAAAGGATCCAACAGATTATCACCACTATTATTAATAGATCAAACTCTTTCATATCCATAAAATTTAGATCACATTTAAGGTATAAGAAATTTTTTTTTCAATACCTTTCATGACAGAGACCACTGAGACACAGAGGAGCTGTGAGACTTACAGTGACCACCAAGTCCACAAAAGTCTAGCAAGTCCAGACCTTTGCTGGCTCAGCTGAGTTCTCTAAAGATGAGGATGACACTTTCTGAGGCCTGTATTTAAGCATCCAGAACTTAAGACCATGACAGACATTGCAACCATCTGTTTCAGGAATAAGAATCATATCTTCAATCTCATCTATATTTCATATAGATAAATACACAAATGTTAAAAAAAAACCAAAAGTGTCACACCAATTCTCTTACTTCTGCCACTGAAGAAGGACTCACAGGGAAACACTGTGACAGAAAGCATATTCACATCTTTGATGGACACTGATTAGAAGATAATCCAAAATTGTAGAAGTAGGATGACTATACAAGATACAATCTTAAGTGATCATCTTTGTATGAGGCCTGCAGAGCTCAGAGCTATAGCTAAGAAGTAAAAATTTAGTCATTTTATTAACAGACTCAACTCTGCAGACACAATTAACAAATTTACCAAGACGACTACTCTCACACAACAGTCCTCAGAATAAATGTCACATGTAAGGTCACTGTAAGGAAACCATTTTTGACAGCAGATAGCAATAATCTGACTGAGATATTCAAGTATGTACATATATTAGTGAAGTACACGTTAAATGTAGTTTGTGTGTCCACTTCAGAAAGTTTCATTATTTATAATATTAAATTCATGTTTAAGAACTAGGAGCTAACTGCTAGCTACCAAGGTAAACAGGCAATGACAAAATAAGATACTATTGTCATTAAGCTTTGTAAACACTATTAGGAGGGTATAATTGAACTTTAACCTGTATTCTCTGTTTTCATTTCTGTAGTTCTTTCATTAAACTAGCATTCTGGATCCTCATGTAAGATCTATCAGCTTATCAATACACACGTAGACACATTTCTAATTAATTTACTTTATTGCTTTAAAGCTTACCAAAAAAAAGAGTAAATTCATTGGCTCCTAGATGATACATGTATGTTTTATTATTCTTATTTAGATTTTCTAATGTTCCAAGCAAATTTTACCATAAACAGAAGTTCACGAGCCTTGATTCAAAAGGTATAATCACAATATAATGTAAAAGCACGGAAAACTGAGGCTATGCAGCAGCTCTCACTACAGTTAAAAGTATTCTTAATAACTTCATCCTTCATGGTTGCCCAAAGCACCCTGTGAAATAAACCTTTAACTCTTACATCGTTTCTATCTTAAGGGTAATGAGCCATATGCAAAGACATCTGCAATGCCTGAAAAGAATGATCATTAATTAGAGAGAAGACAGGACACTTTATGATTGCTGATATGGGGGGAAAAAAAAAAAAGCCTTTCAGGAAGTCACTGGCATTAAGAAAGACCATTTGTCCTTTAGTCTGCAAGATGTGAATACTTGTAGGTATGATTTTTATTTCTTGCATGTGCTGGGGTGTAAATTATTACACTGTGAGAGCAAGACACCAGGGAGGAGACAGAGAGACAAGAGAAGGGAATTCTTTGAGAAAGGCTAAGACAACAGCATATGTTGTTTATATAGAAAACTCTTTCTGACTTATCTGGAAATTCTGAAGGAAGATCCAAAAGCAGGGCACAGATTGTAGGCTTAAGTTTTTGGTTTGTTTTGGGTTTTTTTTTTCCTTCTCTAAATGCCCTTACTTTACAAATTACAAGGTCAGACACTCTAATCTTTCAGCTTTCTCTGGAACTAGATGAATCCTTGGCATCTAGTCCTGACTGAACATCCATTTTGCAACACCTTAATTTACGCCTTCATGTGACACTGTCTGGTGTCAGGCACACTATACTTCAGGGACAAGCTTCTCAATGAAGCACATGAACCTTTACCTGCAGTAGAATCGGGGGTTTGCATACATTTGCGATTTCTTCATTGGTAGCAATCTCTGCCTTTTTTCTGGCTTGAAGAAAAACAATTGGAAAATGTTTTGCAAGTAAAAGATCAGAACACATGCATAGGATAGAGAAAATAATTTACAGGGAGAAGTGGAAAGAATGATTCATGCCAGACCAAGATAAGAGGAATGAATCATCACTTAGCTGATCTTTCCCCATTGATCATAAAGGGAAATAAGACAGCTAGTTCAGAACAGATGCCTGACTTCTAGACTCCTGAAGTCAGACGAACATAATCCTTGTCAAACTTGAGAGATGAGTGGTTTAGGGCCCCCAAGTTCTACGTGTTCTCAGAGGTAGCTCCAGGGCAAAAGTCTGATTTATGCCCAAATGTAGTGCTAGTTGGACTCCATTTCTTGTTTGGTTTTTTTTTTAACAAAAAGACCTCCTTGGATGTTATATCCTCAGAGAAGGGTTATATTTACCAGGAAGCTTGCACTTTTTATAGATTTGCCAGTACAATCTTCCATCCTTTATAACAGCTACATACATCAATACCATTGACTTTTACAGAATTTCTGCTCTACTGTTCTGTCTGTGTGGATCCATGGTTTATATTTCCTAACTGATATAAAAACAAACAAATTAAGGTTATGCATACAGCATTTACATATTTGGTGTACTAATTGATCAGTAAATAGCATACTTCTTCCATACTGAGAAATCTCAGCATACAAGTTACAGGTTACCTAATGCATACAAAACTGAATTGGTACCCAGGTAAGTGAGTACAAAGGTGAATATAAATCATCTTGGATTAGCATGACTTTGAGTGTGAATTAATAAACTTTGCTGTTATAGCACCTTTAAATGAGCTAATTTGATGTCACATCACTTTGTAACATGGAGCACAAGTGCTCTAGTCATTCATTTCCAGATAGATAGAAAACTGAAGTATATCTTTTCTCAGCTGAAACAAATTCTAAAGACTTCTTCCTATTTTGTTGCCATTACACTATTATGTACTGTTTCTTAGGGTTTCCTTTCACTGACCCAACAAATTATAATCCACTGATTTCCATGTGTTATTGAAGACTCCACAGGGAAGGAATTACTTGAAATTTTATAAAACTTCCTTCATATTTTATATAGAAGGAACATTTGTTGATAGGGAGGTCTGGTGCATCAGTGCTTTACATTTTCAGGGAATGAGGTGTTTCCTTAGCTCCTAAATTTTAGATAACTATTTAAATGGAAGCTGTAGAATTTGTGAACAAACACTCCATGATTTTTCTGAATCTGCTCCACTGAGGAATTTGTCCCTATAAACTTAGCTTGTTCCTCAGGTAAGCCTAAACATGGAAGCATGACAATTACTCAATGAGGATTTAGATGCATTCTGGGAGTCTCTGTAACGTAACCCCATGACATACTGAGACAGCATCTGAATCATTCTACCAGAATCAAGCCAGCATTGTGATTAAGGTATATACATGACCTATGGAAGTTAGAATATTTGTGACAAAAAGAAATAGTAAGTACCAAGGGAAACCTCCAGTAAGTTCAGTCTCCTCCTTATACTGTTGTTAACTCGAATTAATTAGATGGTTTCTACTAGATTCTTCATAAATAGAGTGATCTCATGAATAATCTCTATATTTTTCCCAACACAGTAAGAAAATACTTAAGAGATTATCAGTTATAATATCTTCACTAAGACATTGGATATACTGACTGCTTCTTTGTTGAAAGTAACAGACACAGTAGAACCATGCATAACATAGCAGCTCCTCAAAGTATTTCTTCATGGAGTAAAGGGGGTTCAAGTCTGTACTACTACTTCTTAAGTCACCAGCCATTCAAAATAGTAAATAAACTCTTCGTAGCATATTAAAAAAAAAATAATAAAAATTACCATATGCTTAAAAAATGCTAACATTTTTACTCTAGGAAAGAAAATCAATATGATCATACTACTTAGCAATGACATCCTAGTGAGTAACATGGAAGGAATCACAGCTATCAGACAAGAAGAAAGACCTCAGGTGACACTCGAAATTAAGAAAACCACAAAGAAAATAAATGCCTCCTTTGAACCATTGAGAGAAGATTGCTTTAAATGCTGGGTCTTGCTCTAAACAACAGCTTGGTCATTTCTGATTTTTAGAAGGAAAATCTGTTCCCTTTTAGTTGAAACACTTATGGATCATAGCCCAGCCCTCAGTGACAGACGATGATTACACGAAAGCTACAGCTGACAGAAATTCTCTTAATAACAAAATATATTATTACTAAGATACTCATCCTGCCAACACCTATTTGTAGCCTTAATGTGTAATGGACAAACATTTCAATGTTTGCAGCACCAGGGCCCAAGTGTAACCAGATTTTTTATTTATTTATTTATTTATTTCTCTTTGGCATTTCCCTGCATTTGTTACTAGGTACATCAGAAGATGAGTTATTAGTTGCACAGACAAGAGATAAGCAGTGATTTTCAGGCTTGAGGTTGCTTGAGGTTGGGTGACTGGTTGGTTGAGGTTGGTGACTAGATGATCCTGCTCTGGCAGGGGGGTTGGACTAGATGATCTAGGTCCCTTCAAATCCCTAATATTCTATGATTCTGTGATCAATAGGAGCTGAACTGTAATCCTGAAGACAGTCAAAACCAAAAAAAAAAAAAAAAAGAAAAAAGAAAAAAGAAAGTTACTAAAATAAGCTCTCCAAGGACATTGAAGAAGGATTTCAAAACTTTGGGGCACCTGGTCAAGGGATCAGGAGCACAGATCATGTTCTCCTCTATTGCTCCAGTTGTGGGGAAAGATGAGGGATTAGGCAGAATGTGCCAGCAAATTAATACCTGGCTCCAAGCCTGGTGTAGCCGGCAGGGGTTTGGGTTTTTTGACAGTGGCTGGATTTACAAGAGGCCAGGTCTGTTAGAGGCACATTGAAATAGCCTATCCCACAGAGGCAAAAGGGTTTTGGGAAGGGAGTTGGCAGGGCTCATAGACAGGGCTTTAAACTAGGTATGAAAGGTGTGGGGGTGAAGTTGGGAGCACTAAGGGGGAGCAGAAACAAACTATGCTGGTGCTTGTGGGGGAGGCGGGTACTGTCAAGATTGTAGGATCTTGTGAATTGGCAGGGGACCAAGGTGTGGTGACAGGCCTGGAGGAAGGCAGGAATCTCTTATCAGTATTTTGAGGCCTCTTCAGAATTAGCTACAATGTCAGTTTCTCACAGCTCCTTCACAGTTGCTCATTAGGTCTTATCAACATGGGTTGTTCACTGACAGTAAATCATGACCTTTTTCTGTGAGAAAACTCTCCACAGGGGTCAACATTGCAGGCTTGAACTCAGTGATCTAAGGTGAAGTGAGACACATCCCACCCCAAGTCACTGGGTTCAGGAACAATGCATAATTTGGTGTCCTAAAAGTCAGGGATTTTCTTATTCATCTCTTGCTACTCTAAGGATGATAATGTTGCCTAAATGTGTGTGCTTCACGTGATATTTTTCTTCTTGGACTCATCAGCTGAAGCAATGTGGCCCAATTTCCTCCCCATCCCCAGTAACTGAACCATAAATTGGCAAGCTTTCTAAATGAGGGAACACAAGTGTAATTGCACTTAATTGACAGGACATCACACACAGCAAACTACAAGTTCAAAGGTGGAAACATTAATGACAGCAGCATGTATATATAGCTACAGTCATTTTTGATCAGGAATAGGATGACGATATGTTTTAATTGCCATACTTACTGTTTTACATGCTCTGCTACATTTAACTTATTTGAAAGATAGTGTGCAGGTTGCACAGCATTAGAACATTAATAAATTGCTGCTGCATGTGGTTCCATCTGAAGAGATAATATGATCCTCAACTCAGGCTGCACTTTAGAAATACCCATCATTTACTTAGCCAGGGAAAAAAAAATGCTTGTCTTATTAACTTTTCTATGCTTCTACAAAAGTTACACAATTAGTTTTTTTCAAGGTGAGTCACCTCAAAACCTGTTAATGTTTTCATGTTTTCTATTAATTACAGAGAAACCAGAGCAGGCAGCATTTTGCATAACCTTCAGGACACAGTAATGGCTGTCTAGTCTATGTCTTTCTTGCAGCTCAGAGATCACACGTTCTGTTAGTTCATCTCTAATGGGTGGCTGTCACTGACTGTACCTTTAATGTTCTTCTCCTAATGGAAAGCAATTAAGGACACATTTTTTTTAAGAGGACTAGCCAAAGGGATGGATTATAACTTAAAAGATGACTGATTTTCAGCTAGTGCTTGTGAAGTGCTTAAAATTGGCAGGGGAAAAAAACCAAAAAAACAAAAAACCAAAACAACCCCAGAAGCGATCAATGTGATCTGAGAAATCCTGCTCACAAAAAGTAACTGCAGAATTTGATGGGGTTTGATATTACAAAGGTATGTATAACCATTGCTCGGTATAGGTACATTTCTATCATACAGCTAAGCTCTATGTTCATCTACTGATTCCTTATTACCATGAGACAAAACGTACCGTCTGTGTTCACAGAAGACCACAATATTATTAATTCTCAGGTGTTCAAGAATGTCCACAGTTATGTGTTTCTTCACTCTGCTATTTTCTCAAGGGATAAAATCTTTGGTCCTACTCCTTATATAGCTAGTTCTACTGGCATGCACACACCACCTAATCTGAGGAGCCATTTAGTACAGGGAAATATGAGTCACACCTTCAAATTTTACTCTCCTTTGTGCTAGCTGTTATCAAATGTGCCTTTATACAAATTAACAGGGGCCAATTAGCAGGAGTTTCAGATAAGCCTTTATGTTATTTCATTGTATAGCAAAGAAATTAAATTCCTGATCTTTTATCTTAAAGTTACAAAACCAAACTAGCGAACTGGTACAATACGAGAACAGACCTATCCTCATAGGACCAACACATGCAGAATATTTTTGCAATTAAAGTTTAAAAGGGTGAAAGTTAAAGCAAATAATGTACATAGCAGTGGGCTTACTCTGCAGGAGTCTAATGGATATATTTTGAATTCAAAACAATTGATATACACAAATTTAGAAATAATATACAAGCCAGTACAAGATTTTCACTTGTTTTCTTGATTTTCTACACATTACATTGGAAATGGTATATTTAAGGTCTACATTTGCTTAACTCTTTCAACATTGGTAAAGACAAGACACCTACAGAAGCAGACTTAAATCAGAAGACTGCACAGAAAGATCTTCATCATGCATAAATTTACTCTTAATGTTATACTTTCAGGTTGCTTAATTCTGTACTGTGTTATGTTTATTTTTCTTACTACTTCTGCTCATGATTCAAAGACTCATACAAGAAATGGAATATGCATTTGCTTGCACTGGTAACACTTGTAGATGTTTTTAAGGGATCATACAAGAAGATAATTAAAATGACTTTGCTTTTCCACTCGCCCACTCTTGTGCATCTCAGAGTTTACAGAACAGGTCCTTGGCCTCTTGAAAAACACATTAGTTTTGCCACTGATTTCCTGATCTCAACTCAGTTACACAGTAAAGAAATAAGGCATCGTGTTATAGAAACATTCATCTCCATAATTCACATTATGGAAAATTGTCATATTTTATATTTGTGGACATTTGAATGAAGGTGGATGACAAAGATTTGATGGACTTTTAAGCAGGCATGATTGACACTACAGTGGGCAACACAAAACAACAAAAGTCAATCAATTAAAAGAAACAAAAAGGTATCTGTCATGGTTTGGGTGAAAACTGCACAAATTCTGTTCAGTGATTTTATTTTTCAGCTCAGGTTTCCTAACTGCACTGTCTGAAGTTAGCAGCATGTTTTCCAGTCAGTGTCTGCTTCTTGCAGTAACAACACCTTGTGTTTAGAGTTACTATAAAGGATGGAATGAAGACCAAGGCCACTGCTTGAACTTGTGTATTGCACTGAGGGGTGCAGGAAGTGAAAGACTGCACCTGCAGGGGGGAGCAGACAGGACAGGTGACCCCAAACTGACCAACGATGTATTCCAGCCCATATACAATATATCCAGTATATAAGGATCAGGGGTCCGGAGGGTCTCTCTCTCTCTCTCATTCGGGATCTTTCTCTCTCTGGGTTGGGATCTCTCTCTCAGTCTCTTGTCTTCCTCTCTGAGGGGTTCACCCCCTCAGAGCACCAAGGAGGACTTTGTCTATACTGCATTCGATCCTGATCAGTGTGCTTCTGAAACCTGGTGCCAGAATCCAGCTTCTGAACGCAGCTCCCATCTGCTACAGGGGCCCAGTCTGTTACTCTCCCTGTGCCAACTCCACAGCACCAGTGACGGTGACATAATTAACATCAGGGGGATTGGGTTCGGAACTGGTTTTGTACATATTTGTATATATTTTATTATTATTTTCATTTTAATTAAATTATTCGAGTTTCCTTTTCTAATCACTGAGTCTCTCTCCCTTATTGCTTTTCTCTTCCCCCATGGGGAGGGAGGGGGCTTAAATAGAGCATCTGTATCGGTCTGGGCTGCCCTGACCCTAAACAGTGACAGTATCACATAGAGAAAGATCAAGAAGAGCAATTGGTAGGATCAAAGGTCTCAAATAGCCTATGAGAAAAGACAGTATTAGAGCTGTGATGAGAAGGTAGAAAACAACAGCTTTAAAGTCACAGAGAGATCCAGGACAGATTTGTAAAAGGATTGTGAAGTTCATGGAGCATAGGAAAGACTTGTCTGGGGAGACTGCAAAACAACCATCACTGAAGGTCTCAAAAACACATCAGAAAAACATCTGTCAAGAATAGATGTATTGCTGCCACTGCCTTCAAGATCTTATAGGATTTTTCCAGGCTTTTTTGTAAGATATTTATACATTATTTCTTAATGTAAACACATACATACTCTTCCGAACAGCATAGAAAATAATAGCAAGGTGGTTGTACAAAAAGAATAAACATGGCTTAATAATATTCACAATTATTTATGTAATAAATAATAATTTCATAAAAATAATTTCAATGAATCTTAATAAATTAAATTAGCTTTAGTATTTAATAAATATAGTGATCAATTATCTGTTCCAATGAAAATACTTTAAAAAAATCAAAATACAGATAATTAAAAATAATAACTTGGAGAACACTAAGTTGTGAAAATATCTATCTATAGTAATAAACCAAATGTGGCTGGTGCTGAAATCCACTGCTGCAGATTAGTCCATTACCATCTTCTTACACTACCTCTGTGTGCAGACTCCCTCTTGGAAGTGGTATTTGATGGTCAGGTTTTTTCCAAATAATGCCCTAACCATGAGAAAGTGCAGGCCAAAAATGTGTTGAGTTATATATTAGTGTTTAATAGTGGAAGCACTCAAGTTCTAGTGCCACTCAAGTTTCAGTGTCCATTAATGTTTTCTGCCAATGTACAATTTACTGTTTATAAAACATAACTAAAAATAGCAGTGCCATAGCAGAGTAACTCCCAAGCTGCTCTGGGTTTACAGTACTACAGAAGAATAAGTACCTGGTGCCAGGGACCAGAAAGAACTGTCATGGTGGCTGCTTGGGTTATAGTGGTCACAGTCTCTGAAGAGCATGCAGCACAAAGGGAAATGCAGTTTGGATGCTGCCTTTGCAACCGGAGATGATGTTTCCTAAACTGCATAAGAGAGGGAAGAAGTTATATGTAGTTTCTGAATAAATCCAATACTTCAAATCTTAAGGACAAAAGTAAATAAGAGAATAAAAATAGTATGAGGGTTCTTGTCATTTGTGCTCCCAGGTTATTCACAGTATTTCCTGTTGACTAGCCCTAGGCCATCTAAGAAAATTAGACTATAGAATGTATTATATATATGAACGTGACTTTCAGTTTGCATGAATTTGGGTTAATATGGTTTGGGTCTAGTCTGATACAGTATAGAAAATATTACAAAGCACCAGCCATCTCTCTAGAAAACAGAAGCACTGTTCTGTGTCTAATCCCACATCTCAGGAATTGTATTTAACAACTACAGTCTTCAGTTTTACTAATAAGTGAATGAACTAGATTGAAACATGAGGCTTTTGCCTCCTCTCCTGATTGCCAAGCACCTTGAGAACACAAAGTCTATAGTAAGAGTTTCTTTTATTCAAAGAAACAAGCCCTCTTAGACTTCAGATCCCTGATCCTGCCTTTCAGGAGAGAAAATTAAGGCTTCACTCTTCAGTACCATTAGTATCCCTGTCTCCTAAAGTAGTGGAAAGTATCCTGCTTTACATTCAAGCAGACAGTAGTTCAAATCTTGCTATCATGCAGTTCATGAATATTTTCTTCTAATACCTTGCAGGAGCACTAAACTCAGAAACAAAATTATAAGGGAAAAAATTAATAGTAAGTGAAACCATGCTGCAATATCTAATGAGAACACAGCCTTTATCCTGATAACAGTTCTTTGTGTTACTCTTTTATTAAGAGGGACTATGCCTATTTCTCTGTACACATGGCAGATCAGAAGGGGCTTTTATAATGCCGAGCCTTAGAGTATCTTCTGAATGTACCTGGCATTGCTCTGATTTGCACTACCTACTGTTTCTCTTCATCTCAATCAAAGAGAATATCTCTGAACAAAGATTAATGAAAATAATTATTAGGGTGATTATTTGCAGAGATTAATCTTCCTGTTAGAGCTTGAGGCATTCATAATAGTGTGTTTATGTGTGAGAGCCATTTTCATAAAAGCTCACATACACACAAACACTTTTTTTAAGATTAGGAATCAGCTTTAAATTAAAGGGACAAATGCTAGTATCCTGGGTGGGTACAACTGTTGTTCTCTTCCCTCTGTTCAAAGAAAAAAGATAAAAGCTACTAAAATTATTTCCAAATTCCAAGCAGAAATGAGTCATACATCAGATCTTTATGAATTCTTTGCATAATCATACTTAGTGAAATCAGAAGTATTCACATCCCACTTTATGTCAAAAGACCTAGGAGGTCCTTAAACTAATCTTTCCTTCAATCTCAAATCTGGTAAGGTTACACATCAGAGATGGCATAATTTGTGGCCAGATAAATCTTTGTCATTTGCTGCCTATTTAATTGTCCACTTGCCAGTCATCTTGTTTGAAAAATATTTGAAAGACCTTTCTTTTTTCTATGACCAGCACTTTTTATTTCCAAATAATACAACAAACATATATCTACCACTCATCTCTAATGTCCACAGCCATCACTGGTGTAATTATGGATGAAACACATCTTTCATGATTTTGTTATTATCATGTACATCTGTACTCACCACTCCAGTTTCCATTTACAAAGACAGAGTGTGAATTATCTAATTTACTTCACATATCTATTTTAAGATGAATCATGCCCAGAAGTTCCTCTTTCCTTCCTTTGAGCCACTGCAGATAACTAAAATTTGAAAAATGAATGGTGCCCTGTGTTTGCTGGTCTTGCCTGAGACACATGGCCAGAGCCTTTCTGGATAACCACTACAAAAAAAAGTGAAAGGTTGGAAGACCCTGGTGCAAAAGATGCATCACACAACCTCCTAAGACATATAATATATAATTCCTATTAAGAATACTTACGTGAGCTAATTTGAGTCCTGGCTGCCTTCTCTCAAGACCTTGTTCCTCTCCCTACTGGAATTTGGATGACTAACTCCTCTAAATTATCCAAATATTTAAAAAAAACCCCCATGTCGTGGCCTCAGTACCCCAGCATTGGAGCAGCCATGTGGTCAGTGGCTCACCTTCACAGAATCACAGATTGTTAGGAGTTAGAAGGGACCTAGAAGATCATCTACTCCAACCCCCTGCCAGAGCAGGATCACCTAGACCAAGTCACCCAGGAACAGATCCAGGCAGGTCTTAAATGTCTCCAGAGATGGAGACTCCACAACCCCCCTGGGCAGCCTGTTCCAGAGCTCTGTCACCCTCACTGAGAAAAAGTTCACTTCCTCATACCTTGTCTCTTCAAACGGGAATAATACTTACCTCACAGGACTGCAGTAGGTCTTTTTAACTCAGAATCTGCAAAGCACCAAGAGTCCATAATGGAAATTCCCTAGATAAATACAGGTTGTCAGTGAGCAACTTTGAAAATTGAAACAGATTGGACAAAAGAAGATTAATGACCAAAGCAACACTGTCATGACTCACAAGGGTATGGGCCAAAGTGATCAATAAGAAATGTCTTTTCCATTTCCAGTAGACTGGAGAGGTTGTAAGTGATGCCAAGAAACAGATTTATGAAATCCAAATCTCAGATTTAGAAGGGAAGGAAATGTACCCTCTCTACTCTAGTAACAGAAAAAAAAATCCAGTTCCTTTCTAAGCTATTGATAAAGTAGTTAATCAGATGTAAAAACAAAGCTTAAAAATAAATAAATAATATATTGCTTTTAGCTCTGCAAACAGAGTTTTGCATCATTTCTCTTGCCAGATGGCAAGCTGTTTGTTAATAACTTCCTGCTGTTGTAGAATTCCCTGAAAGAGGGTCATATGTGTCACAAAATCTCAGGAACTTCAGTGAATGGTTGGAGATGTTCAGTTCAAAATTCCCATATCAGTCGCATATTTATTCATAATGAGGTTTTTTTCTTTCCCTCATTCCTTTATTTCACCTAAGTCTGCTTTGAAATCACTCAAATTCTTAAAATGTCCTTAGGTAAAAAGGTAGAGGCACTATCTCTGTCATCATAGAAAGGGTACCAAGCTTCTCCGTTAAAAGGAAAAGAGCTGAAAAAGAAATAATCAAGGTATCAGAGGAACAGTAGTAAGATCAGGTTTAGAAGGGAATTAATCCAAGATTAGCTGAGAAGGGACTTTTCCAAGGAAGGTTGGACCTTACCACTCTTATACCTGTGCAGGGCATTCACATGGCAAAAAGACACGGACTTGAAGAACTGCTTTGAAGAAGCCTTTCACACAGAGAGATCGGAGACATTAAGTGAACTTATTTCCACAGACCATGTTTGAAAAGAAGAACCACAGCACCAGCAGGAAAGAGAAGTCTGTGACTAGTGCCATTCATTACTTCAATGCACAGGGCAGAGACTTGTGTTTGAAGGAAGACAGCCATCTGCTCAGTCATCGTCTCTGAAGCTAGTTCTGTAAAAGCACAGTGAACATGCCACCATACCTGGTGTTCACAGGTGGATTGACTGCACAGTGATTACCCTGGATTTGTGCAGTAACACCAAGCTCTATGTCATGACAACAGTGAGATCATCTTCCACTTTTAATGTAGAATGAGAGACGACTCCTCAGAGAAAACCGTAACTCCTCATTACATGCACAGTTCTATACTGCAGTCACATAGGCCAACTATCAAAGAGATTAGGTGTCTCAGCTTGAAGCATCATGAAAAGGGAATTCCATCTTGTGTCTTAGACCTTTCAGAGAAACCCACCTTTCTTCTATCTAAAAATAAAAAGATTAATTGAGAATCTGGTTCCTGTGTAACTATTATAACTCTGACACATTATGGAGAAGACTGTGTTTCAGTAGCTGTTGGTAAGACTGGTTGCCATTGCTGCCTGTTAGGTCTTCCTTCTTCCAGAAATCATAAATCCAGGTATGGGCATCTCACAATTTCACCACTCGATGCAATGAAACAAATTGTTTGCAGACTGAGACATAGGATTGAGGCATAGGACACTAATCAAGGATGAAGAGAACAGCAAAGGAAGGATCCAGAGCTGTATTAATAATGTACTGAAGGCGCAAGCAGCAGTTAGGCCTACAGCAAATGATGAATCATGTTGGCTTTTTTTTTTAATCTTTCATGTGTTCAGCTATCACTAAAGATCCATTGTATGGTGCTGCAGGCCACCCTCTCAGCACTTGTGGCAACTAACATATCCTTTGGCAAGTCTAGTGACTTCTGACTATTAGATGTGAAATTTTCAATTGGAGAGTCTGACTACTGTTGTGGATTGAATTGGTTGATACATGTTTGTGATGTCCATGGTCCCCAACATTTTTTTGTCTTTATCATCTGTCTTATCCTTACCTCTGTTTTTACACTGACCTTACAATTTTTTGTTAAAAAAAAAAAAAAAAAGCTTATTCTTTCCAAATTTAATTTAGGTCATGATTACTTTTCTTCCCTAGAGTTTTAGGGAAATATTAATTTATCCATCTGAACACTAGATAGCTCTAGTCCACACTGAGGTTCAATTTGACTGAGCTGCCAACAAACTAAAGGCTGTGACCTTCATCTGCCTCAGGCATAACCCAAGAATGATTGATTTTACAGTGGGCCCATTGCGAATGAGAAATTAAACAGCATGACCTTGTCTGAGGTAAGCTTGCTCTTTAAAGGATGATCATGTCTTCATTTGATCATCTTTTTAATCCTTGTCTGAAATTTTTAATGAGTATTGTGTCACATCATAAGAAACACGGTGGACACAGCAATAAAAAATTGTATTCAAACATTCAAAACTGAATATGAAAAATAAAGTAAGCCTGCTTACCTACCCTGGCACAGTTTGCAACAGGTTGAGAGTTTTGAAATGAATTATTAATTCCCTCATTCAGGGCTTTGAAGACAGTATCCGGAATCCAGTTCTCTGACTAATTAGGAACCACAGAGGATCTATAGAACTCTGATACCTTCTTTGAGGAAATGTGGAAAAGATTTTATATAACAAATCCATCTGAGAGTTTACAAGAATTGGAGACCTTTTATAAACTGCAAAATATCTGAGTATATAATAGGTTCCTTACAGCTACCTCAAAGAGTGAAAACAAAGTTAAAAAGATTATAAAAGGTTATAACAGTTACCTCCATCACATAGAATGTCTCTGAATATTTAGGAAAAAAAAATGTCTGAGAGAATAAAATGTCAGATTTCTATTAGGTTTTTTTTGCTTGGATCCCATGTTACCAAAAAATTACTTTATCTTTTTCCTTTCTCTCAGGGACATTGCAGTAACCTTTCTTCATAACCATGCAGAGATTACACTGCATTCGGAGACAGAGGACAAGATACATTACATTAAGTAGACCTTATACTGTGTTTACCACCTGAGTAAATAAATTTCTTTCAAGTGATGATGGGCTTATACATTACATGCAAATATTTTTAAGAAATAACGTGCTTTTCAACAGTCAATATTATTCATTCAGGGCACTATAATATATAAAGACTATCAAGGGAGTGACTAAGCTGAATTATGAGAGCTGCTGGTATCCCCTGGTCTGCTAACAACCAGGATATCCAAAGGTTGTAGTTCACAGCTCTCTCAAGACTCAAATTGCATGTTCTGTGTGATAACATTGAATAGAAGTACTCATGCATGAACCACAGAATACAGGATGCTTCCAGACATGAACCAGGAGGGTTTTGTGAGACAATCAGGAGGGTAAAGAGGTGGATGATAGATCAGTTCCTATATCTCACGGACATGAAATAAATTTGTAGGTAAGTAAATTTGCAAATCAGATTGATCAACTGGGTGTCAAGGTTCAGCCCCAGGTCCAGAAGCTGTGTGATTTCAAAGACCATGTTCATATCTGTCTGTAGAGCAGAAGTTAAGTTAAAGCTTTAATTGCTTTAACTCTGTGTTCTGCAAGTGTTTATCTGTTCTGATTCTCTTACCAGGGTAGTCACAGTGGGACAGACACATTACCTACATACCCAGAGTCTTTAGATCACTAAGTCTATGACAGTATCCAGCATATTGCCAACCCTTTAGACAGTTTTTAACCGACTAATATGAATATCAAGAGAGTCCAATTCACTCCATAAATTCTCTCAAACCACTTTGAAAATTCCAAGGATAAAAAGTCCTGCAGCTCTGTTTTGCTCATTCTCTGTTGTAAACTTCTGGATTCCCTTGGAATTTCCATTTCTTTCACTTCCTTATGCTCTCTTCATGGTAAACCAAGTACTGTACTCAAATGTTAGAAACTAGAAGAGGTTTTTTAATGACCTATTGAGAATGAAATTAATAATTTAAGATTTACAATAGCTTTAAATTGGTTGTCCTTGTCATAGGGTGTAAACTACTACAGAGGGGGAATTTTATTCTCTTTCTGTTTGCTTGCAATGAAATTAAAATCCTGGGTTATTTTTTCTTTGCGTTAATTGGGGATTTAACTGTTGCTTCCTTTGCTTACAGTGATGATGTACATCAAAGTCCTTAAAATCCATTTTAATTGTGTTGAGTGGATTTGGTCAATTATACTAATAATCTTTCTATTAATAAACGTGAAAGGAAAACTATTCTAAATGTAAATTAATAAAGCAAAACAGTTGTCCTCCCTTTATAATACACATGAGAGGATTTGGCATCACTTCAATAGCAAGTAAAAGTTTTGTGCCTTATGTCCAGGATCACATTTTTATAGCCTGCATATAGAAAGGAAATTAATGTTTTCTCCACATCCTATTAAAATCTCCAGAACTTATCTGGTCACCACCTACATATCAGATATTTAGGGTTTTTGCTTGGGAGAAATCTCAAAATGAAAATTGCTACAACTGTACAGTTCCAAAGTTGATCAAGAGAATCCTTTTTTTTGTAACACAGCACCTACCAGGCCTGTTCATGGATGAGACCCTATAGCCTGTTGCTGAGATGCACAACAAGAAATCTCTGCCCATGTCTAAGTAAAAAAAAATAGATCCTGTGGCCTTGGCCAGTGGTGGGTTCATCCTGGACCTGGCTGGCATTTGCTCCATTAGACACTGGGGAAGCTTCTAGAAACTTCTCACAGAAGCAATCCCTACAGCCTCTATGCTATCAAAACTATGCTATGCAAACCAAATACACTGTCACAAATAAGTATTTTGTTAGAAGTTTCAGAGATGCTCCTTCTATAACTTTGAAAATCACCATGGGAAAAATATCATGTTGCTGTTTGTTCATAAAGTGAGCAGGGTGGTGGCAGATGCAAGGAAGAAAGACAGACTGATGATTGGTGTCACTATTCAGATACTGAATTATTATAGGTAGCAAGAGAAAAGCTTGCAACATTTTTAGATATTAAGTCAATGAGAATGCAAACAAGCCAACAAGAAGTTCTTTCAGAAATCCTCATTTTTATCTTTACTAATTATAAGGAGACTGATGATTTCAAAGAGTCTGGAGACATAACAGGAGTGTCATTGGTTTTGCACCCTCCTTTCCCTACACAACTCAAATCCATGCCTGTCTCTTCCCAGGATGGTATTTCACTGACTAATCATAAGCATTTCTAGGTTGACTGTGGTGTCCTGAGGTTGAATGAAAGACTTATAAGAAACATATATTGCTCTGGAGAGGCTGTTGCGCAGAATATCTAATTAGGTACCTATGTTTACACAACAGAATTCTTCCCTTCTTTGCAGTCATACAAACTATGTTTCAGTAATGTCCACTTCTCTCCATTATCTGCAGAGTGAAGCATGGGGTTGAGTTCAGATTGAGACAACAACTTTGTAGAATCTAGACCAAATCTACTTAATTTCACATACAGTGGCTGTATGCATGGACATGTTCATTCAAGACATGTTGGACATAAAGTGTCCAGAATGCCTGGGCTTTCCTTGAGCAGCTGCACATATAAAAATTTAAGCCATATGTAAAAAAATTACTCTGGTTCTAGTTTGGTCAGTTCTATGGAGAGAAAAGTAGGACATAGCTGTGAACACTTGGCTGTGTGACAATCTAAGCCGTGATATTTGTGACTGCAGTACTATGACCTTAATAGGAATTTAAGTCTACATTTCTGAAAGAGGGAAAAATTAGGACTCACATAACTGAGAACTAAAATAAGTGAGATACATGGGAGCAAAGTTGCAATTTCATTTATGAGTTAAATGTCACATTGGATTTTCAGTCACCCTCCAGTACTGACCCTGCTTCATGCTAATGTTAATCATTTCTGCAAGAAATATTGTAAAGACTGTCTCCGGCAGTTTCAGGCTACCTCAACCATTAGCATACTGTTGAGAATCTATATCTTCTATTGACATGCAACTAATGTGAAAGAATGTCATTTGCATTCAGCCAGCAAACATTAAGCAAACAGTGAATTGGGAGTGACAGGTTCTGCTCTCTTTATAGGATCATAGAGTGCCTTCTCCTATAAAAATAGACATGGAAGATCTTCAGCGACTTTTAATTCCTCCATTTCCATTCTGAGCAGACCTGGTTTCTAATCATATTCACTGAGGTGCTGAGTATGCACAACTTAAGTTATAGTCCACAGAGACACATGTGCTTAGCTAATCTACCTCAGTAGATCAGTGTAGCTGTGAGGTTTGGCTTGCTGAAATGTCAAGTTTTTCTGTAACTCCAAATTCAGAGGCAGCCAAACATCAGAGCTAATCAAATCAGCAATTTGCACAAAAATATGCAAAACCTATTAGGTAAGGCTAATTGTTTTCTTAGGCAATAAATTTGCTGCACATACCATACTTTATTTTTGCTAGCTTCAGGATAGTTTTATTAAAAGATTTGATGCTCATGACCAGGGATTGATAGCTCACTGCTTTCATGTCTCCTTAACAAGATGTAACTTTAAATAAGCTAGAAGTACATTACAATGTTATGGATAAACTTAAGATATGAAACAGAGGGAAACATTTATGAGCAGTTGAAGCTCTACCAGAAAATCTACCAGGAGAAACTAGATTTTCTGAAGGAAACCTAATTCTAATTAGAAATTTGTCATAAGATCAAAGAAAAAAAAAAAAAGAAAAAAAAACCCCACCAAAATAAACCAACCAACCAAATTGCAAAAGTAGCACATTCCTGAAGCAGAGAAACAAAATATAAAATATTGGTAAAGCCCAGATCCCCAGGACATTCATTTATTTGAAGATATCCAAGAGGAGCAACAAACCTGGGAAAAAAGCAGCCACTAATAGCGACATATGCAGGACAGAAGCAACTGCATTAACATGTAATTATAAAGATTATATTATTGAACTCAGTCAAGCCTAATAAGCAATTGGGATTCTGTTTATGTCATCAAGATGTATTTTAGGATCCTTTTCACTCAATTTCATTTTCCTGTTACTGTGGTTGATTTTACTGAAGTTAAACTACTGTAAAACTAGGTTCATGTAGAGCAACTGAGTCCTTAGTTTCATTCTTCCTCCCTGCAATAATTGTTTCCATAATTGTTCTTGTTATTGTAGTAGATGATGCAAAGAAGAAGGGAAAAAAAACTAGATTGTGTCCATTCCTGCTACTTTATAAGGCATGATGATAGCTTCATAAAATGTTATTATATTACTATACCAAGACTGTAATACCATTTCAATGCTTTATTACCACACCAAGAACCAAACAAATACAACATTGAAATAAGATGTAATTTGCTACCGGTGAAGTCAGGAAGACATAAGAATGATTTGTTGGGAGGGTTAAAGAAATAGGAAGGAAATGACCCTGCTTGTGCATACTTTAGTCCCCTCAGATCTCAGAGATTAAATTATACTAATTTAAGAAAAAAAACAACACTTAATCCATAATCCATTCTTTGTCCTAGGCCTGTGATGGAGGTCTATATGTCTACAGTAATTTTTCTGGCCCAGCATCTATAGCTCATACCCTGCATGTTTTCTGTCTGTACTCTCTCTGTCGTCTTCTTAGTGCTTGTGAGATACCCCTCAGGGGTAAACATTTTCTGCAGATGTAAGAATAAATGTACATAATTTCATTCTTGGAGAGAGGAAGGGATAGGTGTATGTGACTTCTTATTATAGGCACATACAAAACAATCATACCACATCAGTGGGAGGTAGCCCAAGATTGTCAACCTTTGCCAAAATTAGTGATGGAGGGAAGGATGCAGAATGCAAGCAAAGAAATAGTGGTCCTTTAGTGTTATCCCCCCATGCATCTCAGGAGTAGAAAGACAGGAGTCAGGAACAAATGAGTTCATTTGACCATAGGAAGAACAAAGAGGTGTGGGGAAAGTGTTTTTATTTTTGCCTTTGTTTCTCACTATCCTACTCTTTTTGTCAATAAATGAAGTTAATCCTTCCCAAGTGACTCTCTTTTAACCAATAACAGTAATTGGTAAATTATCACATTGTCCTTATCTCAACCCATAAGCTTGTTCATCTTATTTTCTTCTTGATGTCATCTTAAGAACAAGGAATGAGTCTATGGGTGGGGGTCTGGCAGTTAGGAAAGGTCAACCAACCACAAGTTTTTCAGTAGTTTCTGTTAGGGGCTCATGGGATTAAACTTTTCCTCTTTTTTTCTTTTTTTTTTTTTTTTTTCTGTAAGGGGTAAACCTTTCACAGATGTGTGGTATGACTATTTTTTTTACAGACACAACATATCTTGCTAACAGCAAATTCACCATCATTTATGAAATGTCCTTCATGTAAATGGATACAAAAGTTGTACAGCTGAATTGATGGAAGAAAGTTCTCTGCTTTTGATTCTCAGAAAGTGTTCTCACTAGGAAAAAACCTTGAAAAAATATCAAAGAATGGTAAAATCTGGACTGTGCCTGTTCCATTCTCCAACACCTGATGTAAAGATTCTATCCTATTTCACATGCTACAGTTCCTCTAATCTCAACCACTGCTTCAGCTTTCCCAGCTGTAGCTCATGGTCCATCTTCCTCTTCAGACTGTTTTCTGCCAAGAACTCCATGTAGCTAGGATGATAAAAACTAGATTATTTGAAAGGGGAAAAAAAATACATAGAATTGGAAAATAAAACCCCTAAATAAACAGTTACAGAGTTAGCCTTTATATATCTAAAGGGAGTTACAGAAGCCACAATAAAAGACAGTAAGTCCTTGATTTGCAGTTCCTCAATAAAGCCTGTTCCAAAAGAAGAAAACAAATCTGAAAGATTACAAGTGATGTAGCCCTGTGCAGAATATTCTACCCTGTGTGGTAGCTGTATTCTCACTTCACCTCTCACAAGGATACAGGTCCCTGATGTTTCTGATTGTCCCTGCTCCACTTGTCAATAATATTCTGTACGCCAAGCAATTGCAAAAGCAATCAGTTCTTAAAGTCTTTATCATACCTTCTTCTGCACAATAAACAGCATTTTTGATGTAGGCAAAAAGAGAGAGAACAAAACAAACCTTTCATCTTCTTCCATAAAAGCCACATTATATCTTCTTTTTCATGTTCTTTCGCTTTTTTCCCCTCTGCATTCCCTGGAGAATCAGCACAGTATTTTCTTCATAAACAGTTCTCAACACAGACTTGAAAATGTCACTGTTAACAATGAATTATCCCAGATATACAGAGAGCACTGTGGTCATCAATAGTTCTTCCTGTAAGTCTCTGAACCACTGAGAAAAAGGAAAGCAATGGGAGAAAAGGATTACACAGTAAATAAATTTTACTAGTATTAAGAATTTAACATTCTCACTGGCATAATCAACTAACTAAAGCAATGCATCAGACATGGAATGGTCTGCCATGTAGTTCACTGTCACTCGACTATATTCCTGTCAGTAGCTAACATCTGCAAGAAACCACTAAATTATTAGGTGACAGTATCTAATAGATTTGTCAGACTGAGCAGTTCTCCTTTCAAGGCAGGAAATGCAGTTCATTTTAGAATGACAAACACCTCACTGTTTTGAAGTTTCTAGCATTCCTAGTTGTTATTAAAAAGCATTGTTACTAGCTTAAGAAACAAGATTAATGGGTAAATATCATTATTATTACAAAATGTGTGTGGTTTAGATATATCTAAAGCTTCATCTGATACTGAAGAGTAGAATTGTATTTTAAAGTTGAAGACTG
Source organism: Ceyx melanurus (assembly GCA_024611195.1). Lineage (NCBI taxonomy): Eukaryota > Metazoa > Chordata > Aves > Coraciiformes > Alcedinidae > Ceyx > Ceyx melanurus. The sequence continues at coordinate 1,854 of JANHGL010020417.1, read as the reverse complement.
TACTTTACAACTATCTTTTCCCTTAAACCGTTTACTTGCTTAAACACAGATCATCAAAACACTAAAAATAGTCAAAATGGCACCTTTGAATTAATACAAACCACTTTGTTTGTTACAGCATTTTGCTCCAGAAGTGGAAGACATCAGGGATTTTCAATAGTTCTGTTAATTAATAATGCCTCTCAATGACTCACTGGTGGGTGTGAAAGAGCTCTGTAAAGAAATACATATTCACAGATTCACAGAATGTTAGGGGTTGGAAGGGACCTAGAAGATCATCCAGTCCAACACCCCTGCCTGAGCAGGATCACCTAAACCAAGTCACCCAGGAACAGATCCAGGCAGGTCTTGAGTGTCTTTAGAGAAGGAGACTCCACAACCTTCCTGGGCAGCCTGTTCCAGAGCTCTGTGAAAAAGTTCTTCCTTGTTGTGACATGCAGATCATATAGTGTTTTGACTCAAACAGCCTAAGTCGTTAAGACAAACAAGGTGTCTGTTGTCTGTCTGGAGACATCTGAACACTTGAGTAAGACTAAAGAAATATTTTAAACTGAGGTGGGTGTGCCTGAGATTGGAGATGGAAAGGGGTCTGAAGCCAGTGCCCCGAGAGTGCCTTTTCCGATAAATGGACCCTGTGGCAGTCTGTCGACTTACAACGGCTGATCTCTCCAAATAGCCAAACTAAGCACTGTGCTAACTACACCCATCCCCCTTATCTCGAAGGAGGAGAAGGAATTTCTCACCTGTATAGGGTGAGGAAGGGGGGTGTAGTGGAAAAATGGTATAAATCTGCCTTATGGGATGGAGCTGTTGGAAACATTTTCCCAAGAAGAAGAAGCGGAAGCATTTTCCCCGGGAAAAGAAGAAGAAGCATTTTCCTGGGAAAGGAAGAAAGAAGCTCTCTCCCCCACTGACATCGTCGCTGGACCATAGTGGTGATTATACTATCACTTGTTGTTCTCTGCTTTCTCCTTTCTTTTCTGTTTCTATATTCCCCCTACTCTCCTGTCTGCTCTAGAAACTCTGTTTTGCTATTGTAATAAAACTTTGTCGTGCACGTGGCATTTGACCTCGTTTATGTCTTAATTTCACCATTTCAGGATCACCTTTAAACCTTCATTAAAAATTGCCACGTATCCAATATCGGATCGTGACACTTGTGTTTACCCTAAACCTCTTGTGCTCCAACTTGCACCCATTGCCTCTTGTCCTGTCATTGGATGACATTGAGAAAAGTCTGGCTCCATCCTCCCTACACTCACCCTTAACATACTTATAGACATTAATGAGGTCCCCCCTCAGTCTCCTCCAGGCTAAAGAACCCCAGCTCTCTCAGCCTCTCCTCATAAGGGAGATGTTCTACTCCTTTAATCATCTTGGTGGCCCTGCGCTGGACTCTCTCCAGTAAATCTATCTCTTTTCTGAACTGGGATGCCCAAACCTGGACACAGTATTCCAGGTGGGGATGCAGAAGAGAGAGGGAGGAGAACCTTTCTTGACCTGGCTACACTCTTCGTAATGGATCCCAGGATGCCATCAGCGTTCCTGGCCACAGGGGTGCATTGTTGGCTCATGAACATCCTCCTGTCCATCAGGACCCCCAGGTCTCGTTCTCCAGAGCTGCTCTCCAATAACTCAGCCCCCAGCCTGTACTGATACATGAGGTTCTTCTTCCTCAGATACAACACTTTACAATTGCTGGTGTTAAGTTGCATTAAATTTCTCCCTGCCCAGTTCTCCAGCCTGTCCATGTCATGCTGGATGGCAGCACAGCAGCCCACTCCTCCCAGTTTGGTGTCATCAGCAAACTTGCTGAGGGTGCTCTCTACCCCCTCATCCAGGTCATTGATGAAT
>JANHGL010020416.1:15292-49344 GCA_024611195.1 Ceyx melanurus | reverse complement strand
ACTTCTTCCTGATATCCAGTCTAAATCTACTCTTCTCTAATTTAAACCCATTACCCCTCATCCTTTCACTACAGGCCTTTGTAAACAGTACCTCTCCAGCCTTCCTGTAGGCCCCCTACAGGTACTGGAAGGTGGCTATATGATCTCCCCGGAGCCTTCTCTTCTCCAGGTTCTCTCCAGGTTCAGCTCAGTTCTGTCCCCTTGTCTCTAAGGACTGTTTTCCAAGGTATCCTATTAACTAACTACTTGAAGAGCTGGAAGTTTCCTTTTCTGAAGTTCAAGGTACTGACTATGCTTTTTGGCTGAGCTCTGTCCCTAAGTAGCATGAATTCTACCAGTTCATGGTCACTGCCACCCAGGCTGCCTCCAATCATGAGATCCCTAATGAACTCATTTCCATTGATAATTACTAGATCAAGTATTGCTTCCCCTCTGGTGGGGGTGTCTACTTCCTGACTCAGGAAGTTGTCATCATGCACTCCAGGAGCCTCCTGGCTTGTCTACTGCTGGCTGTATTACTTTTCCAGCAAATGTCGGGATGGTTGAAGTCTCCCAGCAGGACAAGAGCCTGTGACCTTGATACTTCCTGTAATTGGAGTAGGAACACTTCATCAAGAGATTCCTCTTGATAGGGTGGCCTGTAGTAGACCCCAACCACAAGGTTCCCCTTGTTGCCCCAGTTTCTAATTACTACTCATAAGCTTTCAACTTGCTGGTGTGTATTTTCTGGGGATCTCATCACATTCAATCCATTTCTTAACATATAGGGCAACTCCCCCACCCCTCTTTCCTCTTCTGTCCCTTCTGAATAACTTCTATCCATCAACAGTCCACATTCCAGTCATAAGATTCATCCCACCATGTTTCAGTGATGGCCACTATGTCACAGTCTTCTAGCAGCATAGTGGCTTCCAACTCCTCTTGTTTGTTGCCCATGCTTTGTGCATTCTTGCAGAGGCACCTCAGCTGGGCCATTGGCCGTATTGTCTCCCCAGGGAAACTCCTCTTCATTCCATTAATGTGTCTCCTTGATGCTTCCCTGCTGTCAGCTACTACCTGAAGGGGGTCGGGGACATCTCTGCAACTCCCTGACTGCATTACCTTGTCCCCAGCATGCTTCTGGGCAACAGACTGATAGCCCTTGCTAGTCCCCCTTTGTTCCCACACTGTTGTGTCCTCCCACGGTTTGCTACATGGCAACCTGGTGACATTGTCCCCTTACCCCTTCACAATTAGTTTAAAGCATTGTCAATCAGTCCTGCAATCTCCTCCGCAAAGATCCTCTTCCCCCATCGAGAGAGATATCTCCTGTTTGGTGCCAACAACCCTGGCTCTGTATTGATCATACCATTGTCAAAGTACCCAAATTTATGGTGGTGACACCATCCACAGAGCCATGTATTAAAAGACTGTAAGCTCAAGCCATAGTCAGCAGGATTCAAACCTAAGCAGGGAGACCCCAATGGATTTCTAGTCCATCGCCTTAATCACTCGGCCATGACTACACCACCGGGTAAAATCTGCCACTCAATACCAATTCTTCCCTCCCTAGGTTAGCACACACATCTACCATTGCGGTATTTAGATGTAAAAAAACACAAAAGCTTCCTCGAAAGTTCAGTTATATTCTCTGTTGCATATAAGTTCTCCTATGAAGTCTCATGAAGTAATGTGCTTTCACAAACATTTTACTTCTCTGGCCATTATAAGCCAAAATTTCCAAAAGAAGTAGTCCACAATTATCTTCCTACTAATTTTTCAAACACAAACTGAACTGTATTTGAAAGAAAATGATTCCTGTTAAACTTCACAGGATGAATCCCATGAAGCTATTTTCAAATAAAACACATACCTTGTGACTATTTTACATTTGTAACTGAATTTGGAGATGGGACGAAGAAACAAGTAAGTGATTATGGGTAGAAGCAAAATAACAAAACAAGGTAATTGTGAGCAACAGAATTTATGAATAACAGCATGGACATACTTAATTCTGTAGCTTTTTTCCTAATAAGACATACTACTTTGCTTGTTCCTCTTAACAAAGTTCATCTGTTTTCATGGACATGAGTATCTCTGATGCCTCTACTTTTCCAATCAAATTGTCTGAAGTTGGCCAATAGGTTCAAGAAATGTTGTGGGGGACTAACAGAAAGATAGTATGATTGTATCAAAATAGTGAACTTTGCTTCTTTACAAAAATAAAATAAAAATATCAAATCTAGGCTATGGTAGCCTAGGAGATCAACAATTCCACAGCAGGGCACTTTCTGCAGGGAAGGCCAAGCCAGAAGAACTGTGTACTGAATTCTGTGTTCACGTCTAGCAGTAAGAATTCTCAAGCTGATGAACTGTCTTAACATGATAAAAGAAGGAAAGAGTACAGATGAAAGTATCAACAGTACTATATTCAGTATTAAAAATAACATTAAAAAAATCAAATATTTTAAAGACCATGCTTAATGTAAAAGGAAATATCTTTTAATACATCATACCTGTTGTTAGTAACTTATAGTTAATTATGTAAGAAAACCCCAAATAGGCACCTTGAAGAAGCGCCTGCTTCTTTGGTTTCAAACTACAACCTTGTGTTGGTTCAGCAACAGAACACAACCAAATTAATCTAAAGCTCTGTTTAAAGTATTGCAGTTATCAAGGCTTAATATACCACAGAACTTCCAACTATTATATGCACCGGAGATGATGACCACATGCAGCAACCTCCCTTTCAGCAACTCAATCATGCTTTGAGTATTTCAGTGCACCTAACTTCCCTCTTACTCAGAAGAAAAGCTGCTTGTGGAGCACTGCGTAGTTTTGTAACAGGACAACTAATATCTCTTCATTTCATTTCATTAATTCATTTTGTCATTCAGTAAGAAATCCAAGAGTAGGTCACTAAAGATGGCAATTATCTTACACATCATTACTGCCAAAAGTGTCCTAAGCATCAGGCTTGCAAGGGACACCAGTAATTCATTCACTGAATCTTGTTCCACACACAGAAATGATCCTGATATAATATTACACGTTTAACACATTCACAAGCATGAAGTGCTACCTCCTCCCCCAAGTCAGTACCACAAGTAAACAAGAAGCACAAGCTACATTTGGTGCACTCATGTTATTGAGAAGACTGCAGAGGAACTTATTCATTCACACTGGACTAATGTTATATATAAGCTAGTTAGGTATCTTAACTTTATGTAATAGACATTAAACTCATATCCACCTTATTTAGTTAATGAATTAGTTTCTCCAAGTACTAAGTTACAGATACAGAAATCTACACAATCTTCAGTGGCATCACACAAGAGATGTACAGCTTTGCCAATTTAAGTCTAAAGCAAATGAACATAAATGAACATAAAAAGACAGATGAAGAATCAAAACCAAAAATATGACATTGATTCAATGAATGGGTATGAGCCCATATACAAATGATTAATTATGGGACTACATTTCCACCTTGATGTCCTAGTGACTACACAAGGTAGGCAAGCTTTGCTTTCATGCTTTATAACCACCTAATAAGCTCCTCAATGGTATTACAGGCTGCTAATACCTAGTTGCCTTAGAATCATAGAATGTTAGGGGTTGGAAGGGACCTCTAGAGATCATCATGTCCAACGCCCCTCACAAAACCAGAATCACCCATGGCATGTCACAGAGGAATGTATCCAGAGAGGTATTTGTTCTAAGTATATTATTATGCATGTTATTACTATGAGTAACATGTAATAAAACCAAAGAAGAATATTAATTCTTTGTAACATCACTGCATACTTCTCTAGAACTGTTACACTTTGATGGGTATGTATTGCTTTATATACATACATATACACACACATTTATATAGCTGCAACATCTTCACACATTTTACCTTCTTCACCATAACTGATGTTGCAAGATCTGAAATCAATAAAATGGGAAGGAATTAAGGTAGTCCAACCACCCACATCATTAACAGTGTGAGAGGTCACAGAGTTTAGCATAGATTTTACTCAGGGTTTTCACAGAACTTGACAAGATGTCCTCCTGATTTAATTCACAATTCCGCATACTTCTTGGAGTGAGCCTAAAACTAGTCAGCCCAAGCACTGTGACGTATGTAGGCACAGCTCTGATGAACTCAGAAGAGGCTGGCAAACTTGCCTAAGAACCAGAATAAATATGCAACTACTTAACTGTCTCTGCATCTCTAGTCCCACAGATTAGACGTATTCTGCAGGAATCCCAGATCACTGTAAAGGGGAGATTGACTGCTGTTGAATGATACCCCTGAGTGCCCCTGGAATAGCTATTTTAAAGATTAACAGATAAACCAGACCCTAACATGACTATCATATACTAAAATGCAATAAAAGGGTAATACTTCTGGAGAAGCATTTTTACTATTTGGCATTTTTTTAGTTTCGATATTTTTAATATATTCACACTTACACAATTCGTATTTAAAAAAAAACCAAAAAACCAACAAACCCAAGCCTTAATTTATAAGATGTCTCCAAGATCTCACTATTTACAACATCATCTCCATTTTATGTGTTTCCAATTAAAAATTATTGGCATTTTGGGGCAGAAATACTTTTTCTAGGACAGAAAACAATGAACTTTTTACAGCAAATGGTTACAATAGATTGATAGACTTTACTCTTACCTGAGAGGGACACTATCTCACAATAATATTTTAATAAATCAGGTTCTAAAACACTAATTACGAGCACTGATTAAGCACCACATTTTAAAAGAAAAATATTCTGCAAACTCCTCCCCTAATACTTTCAAAGTGATAGGATGGGAACTGAGAATTAGTGTACAGGTCCATGTTGGGAACCTTGGAAGATAAGTGTATCAAATTAAAATACCTGGAAATTCCAGATTAATTCCAGGTGGCAAATCTTATTTATGTGGATCAGAAATTCTGTAATCTCATTATTTCCATAAACTGTTCATGATTATTTTAGTTGTAACTTTTTTTTTTTGCTTGCTTTATTTCATTTTGCTGAAGAAAATAGAAAAACAGGTTCTTTGCAGGGCGGACAGGGAACACAACAATTTCAAGAAACCTGAGTTTCCCCAGTGGATGGGTTGCACATCCCTTAGACGAGAATCCAAAATGAGCAGCCATGGCAAGAAGACCTTCAGCATACAACAATCCCTTCTGCTTTCTCTCACAGTTGGACAGTTGAAGAAGCTGTGTAATAATAAAGGCTGGTGATCTTTAGGCAGGGTTTCTGAAGACTAGTTCAAAACTGACTCAGTCCCAGAGTCCCCTTTTATGGGCATACCAGTACCTGTAGACACTGTTGCTGATAATACAAGACAGACAACATTCTTCTTAAGAAGTGCTCTTGGGCTATTCAGGTAATCATAGTAAATACAGAAAGGAGATAAACTAGGTCTCCAATAATATCTGTGGTATGAAATGAACAAAGGATGTCAAATTTCAGAGATACTGCTTAAGGCTTTCTGCAAAATCAGGATACATCTTCAGGACATATAATTACCTCAAATCATGAGTAACCCAGTTGTATAGATATCCATAAGACACAGTAACGTGCATTTCAGCAGATAAGTACACTCACTGTGACAGATGGATTTACAGAGCACTAGTAAAGACTGTCCTAGACTGTCCTAAACAGACTGTTTAGTCTGTTGTTTTTTTTCTCCAGGGGGTGACTGTTTTCTATTTGTTGGTTTGGTTTTTGAAAGGAAGAATATTAGGAGAAGCCAATAAAATTTGTAAAAGATCAATAGTGACAGACTCTGTTATTCTTTCTTCCACAAAAGCAAAAAACTAAGCACATCTAATTGCAAAGTCACTTTCCTGTACTAGCTTCACATACATCTCTGACTGCGGTACATACAATCTATGGCTGCCAATCAATGCACATGAACGTTCTGAAGTGGAAACAATCAAGGACTCTTACTTCATGAGTTTTGAAGGTGGACAACTACCTTTTTTGGATAATGTTGCCTCCATTAACTCACTTTTTACCTTTTTTATGTTTCTGGATACAAAATATAACACTTTTATTCTACTTGTCCTGAGCTTTATCACTGGAGGAATTTGCTCAAGAATTTTTGTCTGTCAAAATTATTTTCTCCTTCAAATGTGAAGGAATGGGGTTCTAAATGCTTTTTATTCAGTGATCTTCATTGTCCTTGACTCCAATTATGCAAACCACATACCTCAAACTCCATTACTTCGTGCTTCAAGTAGCTACAAAAAATTGTTATCAATGTGTAATACTCAGATTACCAATAGCAATACTGCAATTTGTCTAAATATATACATGTAGCTTTGTGAACTCCACTTCTCAGCTCAGAATGGCATCACACAGAAAAAACTTGCAACCATATCTGGCAGAGGTTTCTGGATATTACATCCTCCAAATGACCATGCTATCATATTACTTATTGATTCTTTTAGTTCATAACAGGACCAAAAGGAACATTACAAATCACACCATCCTTGCCTCTAGAAAAAGTTCAGGAGACTTTTTGTGTTCTAGTATCTAGAAGGGGACATGATATACCCAAAGCATATGTGCCCCTGCCTTTGCTTCTCTGTCACTAAGATATGGCAGGACAAAGACAGTCAGGCATTAGGAACCTTATAAACCTTTGTAGCACTGTAGGACCCTCCAGGAATACTGTCAAAAAAGAAAGAGCTCCCTTCCCTTACTCATCCCCATAGAATCTCTACAAAAGTACTATGAAAACATGTTATTTGTGACAGCTCTCATGGTTTTATAGAAATATTTTCAGCTGGAAGAGACCTACAACAATCATTTGCCCAACCACTTCAGGGCTGACCAAAAGTTAAAACATGTTACTAAGGGCATTGTCCAAATGCCTCTTAAGCACTGACAGGCTTGAGGCATCAACCACCTCTCCAGAAAGCCTGTACCAATGTTTGACCATCCTCTCAGTAAAGAAATGTTTCTAATATCCACTCTAAACCTCCCCTGATGCAGCTCTGAACCACTCCCATGTGTCACAGCATCACAGAATGTTAAGAGATCAGCCTCTCCCTCTGCACTTGCCTTCCTCAGAAAGCCAAGGTCACCCCTCAGCCTCCTTTGCTCCAAACTAGACAAGCTCAAAGTCCTTAGCCACTCCTCACAGGATATGCCCTCGAGTCCTTTCACCAGCTTTGTTTCCCTGCTGTGGATAGATTCAAGGACCTCCACATCCTTCTTAAATTGTGGGGTTCAAAACACAGTATTCAAAGGCATTGCTGTACTTTGTCACTGATCAACACTGGTCAACTTTATCTTCTTTATCTTTATTTAAGATGCTAAGTATATATCACAATTCAGCCAAAGTTCTAGTCAAAGTCTTAAAATTAAAATGCACATATTTCATTATTATAGAGTTGTGATGACTCAAATTTTGACAAATCAAGCCTTAGATTAATGTATCTCAAAAATAATCAATGCTTTTACAGAATTGCAACATTAATTATTCTATTCATGTTTTAGCATTCCCATTGACAAAAAGGTCTTTGGATGTCCAACATGAGCAGAAAAACCTGCAGATTTCCTGCATTTCTTTTGAAATTCTAGCCCCTTAATGAGACAGTCTGAATAAGCAGTATTTGCATCATTAGCAGAGGGGAAACTACTAAATTAGTATTTTTCCTGGAAAAAAAAAAAAAAAAGAAAAGCAGAAAAACACAAGGAAATGTTAAAGTAAGGATGTCAGCAGGGGTCATTCACACAACATGTAAAGAGAAGAATGTGGCGTATTTCCCAGCTATCTTAATTGTTAATGAAATTGGTATTATTTGATTTGCTAATCTGGTGAAAAATACGAAGAGTACAAAGAAAGTAATTAAATCTCAGAAACACTTCCTGCACTTCACACAACATCACCTGACCTTGAACAATGCTCGTGCCAAGAACCTGGACAAGTTAGATTTTACATTTACCAGAATTCCACACAGTGAACATGTAAGAGTTTTAAAGCCTCTTGACAATGTTTCCAGGTTGTTCTCAAAAACAGGGAAGAATTTCCTTGCTAAAACATCAATCAGCTCCCAGTGGGAGTTACTTTAGGTAGGCCTGAGGAATAAGAAGCTTCAGAATTACGGCCTTTCCGTCACAGTACAGCAGCTCAAGAAAAAGGACAAGAGCAAGGGATTAAGGAAGCTTAGATATTGTTCACAATTCAAATTAATCTTTGAGTAGATGATGGGTTTTAAGTGACAGATGAATAAGGAAGAATTTTCAAGTAAACGTTGCTGCTGTCCCACAGCCATGAGGATTTGCTTAGCAGAACTACAGTTTCCTCAGTGTCAAGTGCCAAGAGGAAGGTGTAAATTTAAGCTAAAAAGATTACCTTCATTAATAAAAGGGTTAAAAAAAAAGAAATAATTTTTTATTTTCTTACTTTTTAATCAGAAAACTGGTAAGCCAAAAGAACAAAGGTACACAAGAGAGCAAGCAGGTAAAAACTAAAGAGAAAAAAAGAGCAACAAATACAAATGCCTGAATTCTCCTAGAAGTCTCTTTCAGTCATTTGGAAAACCCTTCTATCAAGGGTAAGGGGTCAGATAGATATGCTCAAAGAGTGGGTGTTTTATGATGAGATATCTCTATTGGGTAAGAGTAATACAATACAGCCAGAAGAACCAAAGTAAACATGAAGTACCCTATACATAATTAATATCCTTTATTAAATTAATGTAAAAAAATCCTAAGATTTTTTTTTTATAAATGCATTGGTATTCAGTTAGCCAATTAGGAACAAGCTTTATCTTTTCCTGTGTGAATAAATATCCTTGATACAATGAATGAAGAGGAAAAAAACAAAACACCCCAACCCAAATCAGTTAAAATGAATCAATCCTATTTAAAAATGCAGAAAAACCAAATGTGAATAGTTTAAGCAATCATGTGTAGTGTATTTACACAATCTGACTTAATACTTTATTACATAAGAGTAAGATAGAAGCAATATTTCTTAATTTCAATGAAGAGATTTTTTTTTTTACTGCCTTTATATTACAGGTTTTTTTTATTCCCGAGACGTAAATAAAACAATTAACTCTGCAAAGCTCACTGAATAACTACTGAATAACTACATAAGCCATTTTACAAGGAGGATATACTTTTCCTCCTTTTCTATGAATGCATAAAGCTCTCTTTCAAGCTCTTACTAAATCTATTGATCTGTGAAACACAGTGCACTCCAGGGAGGCAATTCACTTGACGTTATATATCAAATGATGAGATGAATAATGATCATACCATTTGGTAATTAAACGTCTTACAAACCTTTTAAGTGACTGAACGTCAGAAAGGTCAAATGAGATCAAACCTTTTTTTTTTCTTTTTTTTTTTTTTTTTTTTGTTTTGAATTCTTTTCTTATAGTAGCAATACGGAAGTCATATTTAACAGTAATACTACATGGCAAAACCAAATCATTAAACAACATACTTTTAATTCCTGTATTACTATACAGTTTAAATACATTGAGAAATTATCATTTTATAGCTAATAACCTTATAGGCCACCATGAATCAAGACCTTCAGCAACAATAAATACCTCTATCTTCATGCAAACTATCATCTGCCTTCACTTCCCAAATAGACTCAGATCCTAAATATTTAAGTATGTCTTAGGATTTTCCTATAGTTATTTTCCTAGAGAACAAATCTTTATTAGCTTAAGAGGAAAACATCCACTGTCTCTTCCAAAACCTAACTGGGATAGTTTGTTCATAAACATACAAGCACACTATCAAAATATGAAATAGCCAAACACAACCTGTAACAGCCCATATGTATATTACAGTTTTTGTAGAAGAACAAACTGGCTACTCTTAAAACCCATAGTTTATCTGTCAGGACCACTATTCCTGTATTGCCCCAGGTGCCTCTGCATAGCTAGAGCTAACCCAGAAAAGAAAGGTTTCTGGGGCAGAAAGAAAAAGGGAGAGGATTTGTACAAGGCAACTGAAGAAGTAAGGCAGTAGATGAATTTGCCAGCCAATGTCCCTCAGCATGTTGAGAACTGGCTGTTACATGGGATCTGAGAGAGATGTGGGAGATACCTTCTTAATACCATTTGCCAGTTACTCATGGTACTTTGTCTTTCTTTGTCTCAAGGCTGAGAACAGAGGTCAAATTTGCAAGATGAAAAAGAGGTAATTAAATCACATGCTCTATCTTCTGGGCTCTTTTCAGTACTGGACAGAGTTCATAACATCATAACTTCAAAACACTGTCCTATCAAATGCATTCTATAAATCCAATATATAGCTTTTTCAGGCCTAATACCTCAAATAAATTTAAAACACCCTGACCTAAAAATATTTCTAAATTACAAAATTAAAAGAATATAAATGGTAGGATTTCAGTAAAATTCATACTTTTCTGATCTCCATTTCTCATATAGTTCAAGACTACTGCATTCAACAGATCTTCCAAAGAAATTAGCAAATACTCATTTTTCTAGGTGTTAAGCATACAACATTTTTGAGAAAAAAATGTTATTTTACTAGAACTAACTGAAGTATTCCATTATCTTTTATACTGGAAAGTAAATATTTCAAGGATTTCCACAATAAAACATCTTTCCTTAAAAAAGCAAATAAACAGGTACTCAAAGGAAACTTGCTTTAGGAAAATGTTACGCATGTGATTTAAGCACTGACCTGTGAAAAGATGTTCTGTGAAGGCTTAAGGGCTTCAACATATGCTTACTTAGTAAACAGCTGCAGCAGTTAAGGATGCTCCTCTCCCTCCTTCCCCTGCTGTTATATACCTTCCCAAGGCCAGAGCTGCCTGCTGCCACTCAGGGGCTGGCAAAGGACCATACAAGCACTCCTAAGTAATATTCCTGCAAAGCCAAGAAGCATGGCTTTAACTGTTACAGGCTTTCCACTACTTCAGCTGAGGATCCTTTCCACATTTATTTCCATTTTCCTTTTTGAAAGTGACAGATATAAGTCCTGGTATGGGGGCAATAATGACTTTCTGAGAAGGCAAAAATACCTGTAACTGCAGCACCTGCTCATTAAATAATTACATGGTTTACTTGTTAAAAGGATTATTGATAGTGGTAAATTGAAGCAAGATTTACAAATGAGCAGGCTTACCTTCCACGCTGCTTGTAACACCACAGCTCAAAAAGGCAAATGCAAAATGATTCTGACATAAGATAAACCTTTAAATCTTTTTCCATTCATTCTAGTAACTTAGTTCAGTGTATCACCCTTACTAGTAAAAATAAAACAAGTAATAATGCTGCATTCATTTAGTCCACTTAACCAACAGAAAGAAAGCGGTCTGAGGCAGAATTCTAGTTTAGAAGTTCTGATAGGATGATGATGCAAAGATTACAAAATTATGAACTTTTTTTAAATTACAAGTAATGATCAAATTTGAGGAAAAGTACATCTGTCTAAAACTGAAGTAAAAGCCTTTGACTGGATTAAACATAAATTTTGTATGTGTTGATGTTTTAATTCTTTAGTAAGTGATGGAAGGAGAGAACTGTGTCTGTATTGTCATGAAAATGTAACTGAAGTATTTCAACAGATCTAACTAAATATCTATCTAAAATTTATTTCAGTTCTCCTTCAAGTACAACAACTGATTTAAAATTAGAGTCCATTACTGTAGTTACCTATAAAACTAAAATGAAGTAAATAGTTTCTAGAACTAAATTTCTATTTTGTACATGCTAACGTACCATGTCCTACATCTTATTCTTGAGAATCCACCATATATTGTTTGGACTACAACAAGCAGTTGTAACTTTGCAGACTAAGACTGCATGTCTTGTATTTTCTTTTGCAAAAACACTGGATCTGTCATAATTGACTGAATATTCATAAACGCACTGGATTCTATGCATGTATGTTTGGATGTGGGACCAGAACCACCATATGAACCAAAACCTATTAAGACTCAAGCTCATTTAAAAAACACCACCAACAACTAAGAAACAGGAAAAGTTCCTTTAAGAATTAAATGGAACTTTGAATTTTGTAAAGAAATCTGAAGCCATTTTCCTCCACAAATCATCAGTAAAAACCTACCTCCTGTAGGCTGTGACTGACAACATTTAAGAGACTGAATTAAAAATCCTGAGGCTCAGTTCCCAAGGAACAGTGGTATTTGTCCAGTTCCTCTATGGCAGTGCCCACAAAAAAAAAACAACAAACCCACAAACAAACCAAAAAACTCCCATACTTTCTTTTCTAGATCCCATAACGTATTTTCCAGAAGACAGAAGAAATCAGTACTCAAGATCCCCAAGACAGTTAACAAGAATCACTTACAAATACAGTAAATTTATGTATGGAGTTAATCAAATAAACATCTATTCCATTTATTTTCAGGCATTAGATCTGCTGTTGTTTCTTGCATATACAGCTACTTGTATTAATGGCTTTTTTGTTGTCTACTTTTAATTGATTTTTTAAATTATTTTTTTAAAATAAGGATTGCAAATAGCTAGTTGATCACATTTTTCATAGACTGAATTCTGGATACAGTAACTTTGATAGCATCCCAAAGATATAGATTATTTCATTTACTGTGTTAATGGAAAACACAGGAAACTATGTCATGAAACTTAACCTTTCAGAATTACTTCAGATATGGTCAAATAAAAGAACTTGCTGAATAAAACAGCACAACTAAGTTGTTCAGAGAAATACAGGAAACCACATTTGGTTTCCTTAAGTTTTACAGACAGAAACCCCAAGCAAACTACTGTTATGGTTTCTATTCCTCTTGGTAAAAACAGCTTTTATTCTGTCTAAATTAATCTATGTTGGAACACTCACAGGTGTCAGCATTTTCTCCAAAAATTGTGGTAATGCTAAATGGTTTTCAAATTTAAATAGGAAAACTTATGAGAGATAAAAAAGACCTCACAACAGAGCAATGAGTGGTGATTCTTTGTCTTGGATATTCAACCAGGGAGAAAACCAAGCCAATTCTATGTATATTATTAGAAGCTGATTAAACTATGTCCTCTGACATGTAAACTTTCTAAGAACTTCATAGAAAGCAGAAAAGAAAAACAAAAGGGTTAAAACAGAGATTTGTGACAGACTTGTGTCTTCCTCTAGTCCCTCTCACAGAAAGACAAAGCTGTTGATGACCTTTTATCCTGCTGCATGAATAGAAAAAGCACCATATAAAACAGAGATGATACTTCCTTCAGGAAGATGGAAAACCCTACCTTGCTAGAATTACAGTCACTATATTTTACTTCTTAAGTGTTGAAATTTTAAGTTTGGAATTACTGTAACATCATTGTTTGACCAGACACACACAGTCACCAGTATGACAACAACAGAAAACAGAAAAGTCCCCTCCAGAGCACAGCTGGTGCCAGTACTCTGCATTCTAAGCACAAGAGCATTCTCCCTCTTAAAAAATATGACCAGTATGTGAAAAACTGACAATATCATTCACATTTCTTAGATTTATTAACAGTAATATTGAAAATATTATTTTATCAGCTTCATCCCTGCCACTGCATACATCAGCACAACTAGCTGTGTATTCTGGCTAATGGTTAATGTGGAAATTCATCCTTACTGTGTTTTTCCAGTCTGTCAACTCACTTCTGCAAGTCATTTTCAAACAGCTCATTCATAATTTATTTCAAACCCAATATTCATGAAACCTCACAAGCATCCCATAATTAAATACCAACAGCACAATCTGGTATGCCAAATTCCTTAACTTTAAAAAAATAAAATATAATTGATACCTAACACACACACAAAAAAAAAACACCACACCAAAAAAATCCAACCAACCACCACAACAGAAGAGATTTCATTTCAACATAAAGAACAAAATGAACACATTTGTTATTTACATAAATGTGTTTTCAAGGTGGAAAATTGAGGCTGCATGTGCAAACTTTGTCCACATATTTTTATCTTATTTTGTATTTCTTTCCTTTATTAATTGAGATAAACTAAAACACAGGTATCTTGATTTCTTGAAGTGGTCCACCTAATGAGAAGGAACCCACTAGTGATCCTAAATATACCAATATTGTTATCCAGATACAAGAAGAAGTATATGTTATCTGTTGCATCCTAATTCACTTGTAATTATGTATTATGTTATTTCTAAAAAAAACACAGACATACTGCACTGCTATCAACAGCAAGTCTTTATAAAACAGAAATGCTGAGAATATTTGGGTCTTGTATTCTAAACAGTTTGTTACAACAGCTTTAGCAGTTTGTGGATATACCAATATTATGGAGTATGTAGGTATATCTGAATATTTCATAATACTTTAGCAGTTACAGGACATGGTATAGTAAACAATACATACTGGGCTTTTTTGTGTACTGTATCACATGTACTTTTAGAAACGTCAGAGCTTATTTTAGCAACTTTATTTGTATATATTCAATATTTTGTCACTTAGTGATTACTAAAAACCTATAAATGTAACTATTTCACATTGTGTCCCCAGATAATACTTTTAGTTTATGGGGTTTTTTTCATTAAATTTTAAGAGACTGGTTATACATCGCCAAACTCTTAAAGAATCAGAAGCAGTAAGAAAATAAAAATAGTATATGCACTGCTTTCAAATTTAAAAAAAATCCCTCTGTTTGAGAGAAGCAACAATTTAAACAGCAATAGAAATTCCATTGGAAACAATGGTAATATTTTCAACAATTAACACTTTGGTAAAATCCATTAACAGTTTAACATCAACCCAGCAGACACCTTTTCCTGGTATATTGTGCATAAAGAGTATTCCCATCTGCTTCAATGCTTTGGCTTTTTCATGGGCTTAAACCTGTCAAATTATTCCATTTGATTTCAGAGAATTCTCATATGGCAATCTATTTTATTTACTTTATCTTCAATAAAATGGTTGAGTGAGCATTAGCAACTATGAGACACAAGTTTCAATCAGACCTCTGGCAAAGGCGTCAATCTACATTAGACCTACTGCGCTGTGACCTGCAGCCAGAATGCTGGAGTAAGACAGGGCAACAATGAATGAGTGAGACCTAATAAAGCAGCAGTGAAGAGAAAGAAAATTCTCCCTAGACACTACCATACACTGCTTATATAATGTGTGTGCTTAGCTCATACACACCAGTAGCTCCTTAATAAAGCTGACAGCTAAAAAGGAGCTTCAGACTCCAACTTTATTTTACATGACAACTACAGTAATAGCCCTCTGTTCTCAAGCAGGTCACATTTAGAAACCTGTATTGAGTTCAGTTAAAAAGTAAGAGCTATCACCTCTCTCATTCATGTCACAGTAAAAAAGAATAAAATTATTGATGCACACCATCTCTCTAAATTTTGTACAATTACTTGTGAAAACATAAGATTTCAACTAGCTTTTCCTTTAAAATGTCTATGCTAGAAACCACAAACCACTGTATTTGAGCAATAACTCATTTCTGAAGATGGTATCATTAAGGACTAATTTCAACAAATGTGGGGCATCACTCCTACAGACCATAAAAGTATCTCCCAAAGCACAAACTTCGTAATAAGTGATGCACGTTCATATCTGATACGGGCTGTAAAAAGCAGATTATTGTAACAGTGCTCTTCCCAGCAAATCAGACCATTAAGACTGTACTTAACGTTCAGCTGAGTTGAAAAGCTGGCCAATTTAAATCCATGGTTTGATATTTTGTATAATCATAGCAAAAATTTACTACCTCATAGTTCCAGCCACAAATTCAATTCTATCAATGTAAACTACTTTCTGACAAAAGCTGCTTTTAGGTTCCACCAAATCAGTAACTTACAGCAATTCACAATCATCCTAAATTCAAGACTCTACAATAACCAGTGTCTCTGTTCTAATACCATTTCATTCAAATGTAAAGTATTGTTTATGTTTTCTACTCTTCCTGGCAGAAACCAGATTGAAGACAAAGCCCATCAGTTCCCATCCAATTGCTTCTTGGAATGCACATACCATCTTTTCCTTTCAGCATTATGCTACATAATCTCATCCTCCTTTTCACCTACGGCAATATCAAAACTTGTTGACAAATGGAAGGGTTGGACTTCTTTGTGGACAGAAGTAATATCAATCCATAATCCAGCTGATGGAATGACATACATCAGATGTTTCACATGTTGGTCATCAATATGATGACCAGAAATGAGTCCTCACGTAACTCTTGGTAGGTATGTAAAATGCATACATAAACAATACATGTACATGAGTCGTGCTGTTTAAAATCCTGTTGTACCAGAAAGAAACAGGAATGAGCACAGTGTCTCCTTTCCCACAACTTGTCAATACAGCACAGAGGAACTAGTGCTAGATTGATTTAACAACAATATCACAAGCACAGTTTCTTTAACTAACACAGAATATACTCATATTCAGAAAACTTAGTTTTTTTCAAAGCTTAACTAACTCAGAAAATCCAGATGTGACTGGACTACTAACAGTCCCCAAAAGTTTCCATTTAAGACATCTGTCCAAAAATTCAATATTTATTCTCTACTTTTTCATTTTTCCCATATGGATTTTTGTCTTGGTTTCAATTTTTCCAACTCTTACTCATTTTCTAAAATCTTACTCCTAACCAGTTAAATGGTCTATTGAAAGGCAGGATTGAAAGCAAACATAATTTCTCTGTTAATTAAAAATGTAGTCATTAATCTAATTTTATTGTTATGTATTTCTATCACTACTTTTATGACTGAATCCTAGTTTTCAATCAGTGCAAAGACACCATGTCCTGCTATAAAAAGCTATCAACTCTAAATGACACACTGAAGAACCAGCATTCAAGATTTGCTACTATTTCCTCATGGATCACATAAACATTCCCTCTCCTATTTAATACACTGCAAGAAATAGACATTACTGCTAAAAAAAAATATATATTTTTCTTTCTTTATAAAAAGCATTTTTCTTGATTGCATTTAACTTAAAATTATGGAATAAAATAATGGAGGAAATAGAATAACTGCTACTTTCTTCCATATGCCTGAAGTTCCAGACATACTGGAATTCAATAAAATGATGCTGCCAAACTATTACAGATGCATGTCAGTATTACTGCATTTTTTACATTATTTGGTACAGAACATAGAAAATTTAAAAAAAAAAAAAAAAAGAGAAGCCACAAAAAAACCACACTTTTACAAGAGAAAACTCTTGCTGCCTCACTAGATTTCAATTACTACAGTTTCTATCAAGCCAAACAGTTATTCATTTTTTATGAAGAAACTATCTAGAATTACTATGTAGAAGTTAAACCATTCAGATACATATGTGATAGAAATCCAGTCACAGTTCCATTGTTTTAAAGCAAAGATTTTGACCCTTTTTACTGCTTTCTCCATTGGCTAATGCAGCAAAAGGCACCGTTTTACTACATACTAACACACACTAACATCTACAGTATCTTTGTATAGTGTATATAATTTGATTTACATCATTGCTAAAGCTCATATTGTATCTTCTTTTGAGGGGTTCACCATCTTCATACTGTCCCCTTCAGGCCAGTGCCTGACATCCTTGGAAAAAAGCTGAAGTTAAATCATAAAAAAGGAATATTCTTTACTTATTACTCAGTGGATAAAGACAGTCACAGCAAAATACACATGTGCACTGTCTTGTTTTACACTGCTGTGAATTAGGTTAAAAAGATCTGTGCTTCCTCCCAGAGGGTGAAACTTTAGGAAACTTGTTATAAAGTTTTCAGCACTCTAATGACCATTAACTACTCTGGAACTACTTTTTCTGGCCTTTGTGAGCCATCAATTCATGCAAGTGGATATACCAATATTATGGAGTATGTAGGTATATCTGAATATTTCATAATACTTTAGCAGTTACAGGACATGGTATAGTAAACAATACATACTGACTTCAGTAACGGTGGTGCACGTAGAAGCATTTGCATTTGGTTTCTTTTAGTGAGCTAGTTTCTTGTACCTTGTTGAAATCTGCATCTATAAGATTCAGCATCAGACACCAATTTAGCATATTTTGCCATTTATACATTGAAATATTGCCTAAAATTTTGAATTTGAAATGTTCTGGAAATTCCAGAAATTTTCTACTAAAAAATATGAACAAATGCAACATTCAAAATGTAGACTAATTCTTTGTTGAAACAAGCAAATATGAAAAATATGAAATGGATGTGAGTGGATTGCAAAACTTCTATCTTACACCAATTTCTTCACAATGTCATTTTCTAGATCCCTCTAAGGTAAAAAAACCCAAAAACAACCAGCTTACTCAAGAGAGCTGTAAAGGTCTGGAGCAAAGCAAGGTATTCAGGGCAGGCATGCTAAGTCCCAGGGTGCTATTGTATCCACTAACAGTGTTTATTCACAGGCAGGTTCAGATTGTTAACACACAATATTTGAACTTGTAAGACTCAAAGTCCTTGTCATCATGAAACACTCCTGGTTACCAGTGGAACAGAGATAATCCTGGTTTCATGAAACTAGAAATAGCCAAATTAAAGAGAGTTGTTACTATTTGATCTTGCTTCTTAAAATGTTCGTTTATCATAAAAGATATATACACAGGTAATCTAGAAGAATTTTCCAAAGATTAATTACCACACTCCTAATGCAATTGATGTAATGAAACTAGACAGGGAAATTTAAGTCCAGAGTTGCAGAGATCTCGGTGAAAGAATGTTTTCAATTATATTTGTGACTGGCACTGAAAAAGCACATAGAAAAAGCCTACATGACTTAAAATATTCTTCACTATCTGCTCATAATACAACTAGTCATACATCCCAGTGAACTGGAGGACATACGAGACCAGCTATTTGAATTTAGGCTGGTAAGCAAGAACACCAATTACAGAATAAAAGAAAGTTGCAAAAAATAATGCTCAAATATTTGACATGCTTGACTTTACTCACCTGCTTCTTCTAAGTCTCAGAAAGACCTTTCAACTTCAACCTTGAAATGAAGTGATGTCCAAAATCAATTCCAGTAACACCATCCTGACAAGACAAAGAGAAAGGCTATTTACAAATCATTTCAAGAAAAAAAAAAAGTAGCTTTATCACACCCTTTTATTAGTTCTAAATGTGAACTGATTCATAAATATTCTGAAAGAAAAAAAAAAAGGAGTTAGAATTTCTTATTTTTTCTTCTTAATTTTAGTTGACATAAACATTTTGGTTGAAATCCTGAGCAAGTTAAAGACTCTCTTAACAAGATGTCAGCTTAAATGTAGTTCACAAAGACATATAATTGTTCATAAAGTTTCTGCCTTGCAGTAGAGAGACAGATAAGGCATCGCTCAAAGTCTAGTCTTATTTTTTTATTCTATTTTTGAAGTACCTAAAGGCAAACAAGTGGGAGGCTTCCCTGAAGTAGTTTGTTCCAGACATAGCCTGCACATGGCATCACTACCAATAAGTTCACAGGGTCATCTGAAGGAAGGAGCAGAAGCTGAGAGACTGCATTCCAATGAAATTTAAATCTATGTGTGTTTTAGGAAGGACAAAAGAACAAGCAAAAATTAAAACACAGCACTGAAGTTGGGACTGCAACACTGTATTAAAGGGAGTAGGCTGGACAGGGCAGAAGAAAGACAGACCATGCAGATCCATTGAAAGTGTATTTATATTTCATCTATGCTTGAACACATTGCTCTTTCTGAAATCAACAGGCACAGATAATTCCACATCTGTACACTCGTATATGCGCCAAAACATAAAGGCTGCATGCACTCTATTTAACATAGGTGGTCAAATAATAGTCTGGGAATTTTCTGGAGCAATGATAGGTTGCAAAGACCAAAACTGTAACAGATACCTGGAAATATATCAAAGCATTATTTAATTTACTAATATAGATATAGCCTTAATGCCCAAAGCTCTGCTACATCTGAAGTTGATTCTATCAGCCTCTCAATGCTGTCTCTTGGCAGTTCTTACTTGCTGACAAGGTCAGACATAGGGAGACTGAAAAGTAAAATGAATGTATCATTTTATAAAGGACTGCTTTCCCACAGTAAAAAAAAAAACAACAAAACCAAAAACAAAAGCAAAAAAAAACCCAAAACCCAACCCAAATAAAACGTGTGGTCCAACCAGCATTATTAATAAAAACTTTGTTACAAGATATTTGGACATTCAAAAGAGCTGCAGTTCTAACGTCTTCCTTTGTTTGTAGAGTTTAACAAAACCTGCTGGGAAGGTCGAAGTTCCTAGAAAACTGAAAGCTACCTGGCAGCCTCTGTTGTAGAGCAAGTGAAGAAGGAAGAGCAAAGAATGATGACAGGCTGGAGGAATAAACATTACATGAAAACCCTGCACAGTAGGAGAGCACTGGGAAATGAGAAGGATATCTTATGAGCTCTTAATACAAAGAGAAAAAAGAAGGAAATGTTAAAAACAGGTAAGGAACCTAAGGCAAATATGATGAGGTGAAGGTGGGTGGCAATTCTTAAAAGTTGCTGGAAAGTAAAACATGTGTCAATGAAACTTTGCTTGATGGTCATGTGGTCACTCTGTATCCAGAATGGAAACATCCAAACAACCGTGATACTCCAGTTCACCTTGTTCTTCTATTTCCCTTTAAAAGACTGCAGAGGTAGCTACACTCTAAATCTTCAAATTTTTTTGTGCAACTGAGGTCTAGACAGAATAGACCTATGGATATTTCTTCAACTGTTGCTTATTAACAGATGGTAAAGTCTAAGCCCCAAACATCAATATTCTATATTTCTCTTTTTTCCTGTATTCCTTCATGCCAAAGTATTTTAAAATATTTTTTTTTCTTAGATCATAGTTTTCATGGATCATATTGAACATCACATTTTTCTTCAGCTCAGAAAGAAAGCCAAGAGAATTACAATATATAAAATCTTACATCAAAATGTGACCTATTTGAATGAGATACAGCCTTCTTAGAAGACATTTTTTATTATAGCAATTTATAATAATTACTCTTGAATACTAAAACAACCACACTTGTTAGTCTTTATTGTTAAAAGTTTTGTCTTTGGTCTTTTTGAATTTTCAGGAAGTCTACAATTTTTTAGAAGTCAGTACTGTTTAAAATGGGTAGGATAGAACATAGCAGATGTGACAGATATGTCACCAACAGATGACAAGCCTTACATCATAACTTTCTTTTACTGATACAAATATTCACATTTAGAAACTTATCTTTAATGTCATCTATTACCTATCTCTCATTGACAGTGATTGCAGAGATATCTTTTCTGTTCAATATCTAACAATTCTATCCAAATTCCATCTGAACCTTAGAAGTTAACAATCAACTTCACAGAACTTGCCAAAATCTTAAAAGCACCCTGACAGAACTTCTTTTTTAAATACAGTTGTAGTGGATGAAAGTTCAATCAATTCTATCAGCTCAATGTAGTATTGCTTAATCAGGCAGGATCACATCATGTGAACAGAAGAACACAACTGAATTGAAAGTCACCTGCATGCCACTTGTCAGGTTCTTAAAATTTGAATCAAACAAGCAAATACCACAAACTTCTGTAATACCTGAGAAAGGAAAAGTGTATTGGTCAAGGGCTAAATTTATTTGATATGCAGACACTCATTATTATGAAGACTTACAGGATTATTTTTATTTTCTCTAAATGATAAAATGTGTAACAATTATTATCACCCACTTAGAACAGAAACTAGATGGGTGACAGATGCATTTTCAACACAGATGATGTTATGCAGTTTAGGCAGGATTTCACCAAACGATGAGCTGCACTACTTACACATCAAAGCATTATTCATTTTGTGTACAACTAACAGAAGCTGGCTCTTTTTTATGTGAATTGTCATTGTCATTAATTTTATAAGAACACAAGATACCAGAATCATATTAATGGAGATCTTTGAACAATTTATCCAATGTACACAGATACCATGCCTTACTTTAGGCATGTCAGTCTTTCTTCTGAAAATATATAATTTATTGTAAGACACCTCAGAGAGGAACCACTTTCCACTTGTCGGGATTTTCTTATCATAATAAACTGAAGCAGACTACAGTAATAAAAATATAAACAAAAATGAAAGCAATTAACTATTCCTACATAGTTTGATCTACAGTACAACAAAGACAATTACACTGCAGTGTTGTGAATAACTTCCAGAATTACAATCTGTTTCTTCAATTTTCTCAATGGCCTTCCTACCATCAAGAACAACTCTCACATCCAACTTGGTGTCATTTGACGGTGCCCTCAATCCCCTCATCCAGATCACTGATAAAGATATTAAACAGAACAGGCCCCAGTACTGATTCCTGGGGAACACCACTTGTCAATGGCTGCCACCTGGATTTAATTCCACTTACCACCACTCTCTGGGCCTGGCCATCCAGCCAATTTTTAATCCATCAAAGAGTAAACCCATAAAAGCCATGAGCACCCAGTTTCTTCAGGAGCACTTCCACCACCTCCCTTGGTACCCTTGCATGGATCCCATTTTGCCTCATAGAATTGTGCATGTCAAAATGGTGTAATAGGTCGCCAATTTTCATTTCCTCTGGGACTATAGGGGTTTCATTCTGCTCCCTGCCCACATCTTCCATCTCAGGGGGCTGGGCACTCAACAACTGGTCTTCCTATTAAAGGCTGAGGCAAAGGCATTCAGTACCTCAGCCTTTTCCTCAACCTTGGTCATTATGTTACCGCTGCATCCAACAGAGGACGTAGAGTCTCCTTAGTCTGTCATTTGCTGTTAGTGAATCAAACTTCTCTACAGAAGTTGATTTGATCCCATTGCCCCAGATATTGATATGTAAACCTTCTCTGTACAACAAGCAGACCCATCTTGTCTCACATGAAAATTTAATTTAAGAAATGGGAAGTATCTCTGTTCAAAACTGAGAGATGAAGACATGATAAATGATTAACAGAAGTGAAGCACCAAAACCAAAAAATGACAGTAAGAGTAAGATGTGGAAGCCAGGCTATGTGCCTGGTGGACAGGGAAAGAAGCAAAGCACAGGTAAGAGTGTGTTACTGATGACTGTCCTGGGCTGTAGATTGTAACTACTTTGGGATAGGTCTGGGTGTGCATGTGTCCATGGAAGCACAAGGAAAAACACACTATTCCAATAGAGTAAAAGATCAAATAAGCTGATATTTAATTCATGTCACACCATAGCAGATGCACTTCACAGGTAAAGAGTTAAGAGAGATGATGATAAAAACAATGAAGACGAAGAAGACGAAGAAGGCAAAGAAGATAAAGAAGATGATGAAGAAGACAAAGAAGAAGAAATAATTAATGGGAATAATGAAAGAATAAACAGTGAAAATGTTAAAATGTGAGTAAAGACAAGCACCAATATGCTGGTGTCAAAGGTAAAGTAAAAGAGATTAAAGTCATGGGTAACTGATGTCATAAAGCATTTATTTAAACATGATCCAGCTGTCCTGAACTGTAATGTAAAAACAACCCTTTTGAAATCTGACTGCCAGCAGTCACAGAAAGGCCCTGTGTTGCATAGTGCCTGTAGGAAATTTAAACTGTCCTTGATTTAAAGCAATAGAAACTTTTCAGTGAAATACAAAAAAATAACTTTAATTTCATGTGATGTTAATATTAAACACTTTACTTACTATGAGGTGCTATCTGAAATGTTAACTAGATGGAACAGATTTCCAGGGTAGCTCAGGATTGATAGAACCAGGCTCCTTTTCAATAGTGAAATTCCCACTGATTTCAGCAGAATAGATTTAAGCCAGAAATGATAACTTCCAAAGTTCTTTTATTTGAGGATTCATGCAATGCTGTTATACCTGTGATTCCATCTCCACTGCACACCTTTCAGCAGATATAAGAAGAAAAAAAAAAAAGTATAAAAGTGGGATCATTCCAGCTTCTCTGAGTCAGCATTCTGTTGACTCTAGTGACTGTAATAAATCTCTGCCTGAGACAAGCAAACAAGATCTGATCCTTGAGTTCATCATATTCAAAACACTCTGTAGGAGCCTTTTTGAAGAGTCAAGACATCTATTAAAACCAGAATAGTTTATCCCATTGTGTATTAGGTCTGACTGAGCTGGAGTTAATTTTCCCCACAGCAGCCCTTCCAGTGCTGATTGGCACTGAGAGCTGGGAAGGTGCTGGGAACACCCCCGTGTTGTGGCTGCTTCTGGGCAGGGCTCACACAGCACCAAAGCTAGTTTCTAACATTCCCCCTACGGTGGGATGGGGTGGACAAGTTCTCAGGAAAGGACATGACTGAGACAGCTGATCCGAAATGACCAAAGGGATATTCCAGACCATATGAAGTCAGCTCAACAATAAAAGTCAGGAAAAGGAGGAGAAGGGATGGGCATTGGCTTGTGCTCTGAGCAACCACTGCATGTCTGGAGCCCTGCTTCCCGAAACGGGCCAGACAGCGCCTGCTGATGGGAAGTAGAGATTGTGACTTTGTTGTCTTTTGCTTCTGTGTGCAACACTGCTTTGCTTCTTCATTTAACTGCTTTTGTCTTAGCCCATGAGGTTCATCCTATTGTCTTCTGGTCAGCTGAGAGGAGCAGGGTGGAAGTGACAGAGCAGTTCAGTGGGCACCTGGCATCCAGCCAAGGTCAAACCACCACACACTGCAAATAACAGAAAATACCCTTCCTTTCTGGAATTCTGCAAACATGGCAGGCACTACTCACATGCCCACAGAGTGTCCACAGTAATCCCATCTGGCCTCCAGCTGTCAGCTCAGAAGGGTGCAGCTCTCCTGTATCGTATCTACCAACCCTCTCAGGGTATCTCACATTTGCACGACACAGAATCAAGCCCACCATGTGAAGTATAAAACATTCCAGCAGATTTTATATTGCTTTTACAAGGCTTCAGCAGTGAGAAATTACTGCAGCATGGGAATCTGCTCAGGTAAATTTTTACATTTGGAAGCTCATCCATTCTTACATTTTTTGCATCTTATCCACTCATTTTTATAATGAATTTTTAAGTCACTTTCCTGATGCCAAATTCTCTGTATGATCTATTAAAACCTAGCCCAATTAATTCATATGAAATACCTGCTAATGTGTCTACACTAACCACAAAGCAAACACATAAATTTTGCTGATAAATCTAACTTTATTTTCTCATGTGCCAGAAAGGTATTGAAACAGTGTTCACTGATACGCAGCAAAAAATATATATTTGCAATATATTTTTAATCTCACTGCTGAAGTCAATAAGCTCTGAACAAAATTATTATGGCTAATTCTGCTTTTTCTCTTTCTGTCACTGAAGTGTAAAATAAAGTGATTTTGATTAAGTGTTAATTCCAACACAAGCTTAAATTTAGTGTTCCTAGTACACCTGGTGTTGTCATATATGAAGAAAATCATAAAGCAACAGGTGACTTGAATTGACTGATCTTGTTGATTGCATGAAGTGGAAGTACAGTACTGCAGTTCTATTTATTAACTAAAGTTACCATTTCAAAATTTCCATAGAATCGAGGTATATGAAACTTTTTGAGATATTTTTCCTTTAAAAAACAATCATTTCAGGTAAGTGGAAGATGTATTTTCTACTGTTTTCATATTACTCCTTTCCATTTGTGACAACTTACCTTATCATCACCACTTAGATGCAACAGAAATCTCCACCAGCTGTAAAATCTCCACCAGTGTAAAAACTCTGTATGTCTGGTACATACAGAGTTTTGTAAAAACAAGGGAGTACTCATTGGCATTTACAGGTTAATAACTTTAGCATATACCACGTTTACTGGATTCTAAATTTTTTTGCTATACATTGCAATATTCATCATCACCAGATGTATTCTGGGACTATGTGTGGTCTGAACAAAAGGCAGTTTAGACATATATGGGGTTGAAATAGCAAGACGAATTACTATACATTAGAAGAAAAAAAAAAAAAGCTGCTGTAGGACAAAGAGAATAATTAATCCAGTATAATTAGAATTTAAGAAGTTATTTTTTTCTTTTCACAACAAGTACATTCTGGGCAGGGCGCATACTATAAACAGGAACTTGGGGTGAGTCCTCAATGAAACCTTTGCCTCCAGGACACACAGATGGAATGGAGGGAGCAGGATGAATCCACTAGTATCAGAGACAGGAAGGCGGATCAGTAATAAATACCAGAAATTTCTCAAAAATGAGAGAGCTACCAATAAAAGCTGTCACCATCGCCAGCAGAATGTGAGGACACCAACACGCCAGCTGCATGAAATAAATCAAGATCTGATGGTAAGATCAAATTCCCAACCAAAGCAAAACTTTGCTTTTTATTTATCTTTATAAACTTCAGTCACAAACAATGGAGAAAGATGAGATAAAGTATTGAATGGAACATGATGAGCCAAACAGCTGATGCCTCCCATCAGATGCAGATCACCCTGCTTCACCTCAGGAACACAGCACCTGGCTGCAAGAATGGGGGACCCAGAAAACTCATTCTCTGCAACGCCAACAGCTTAATCTGTTTCACAGAGTATTTGTTTTGTGCGCACTTGTAGCAGTAACATTACAGTGACTTTGCACCACTGCAGATCAAAAAGTAGCAGTAAGAGATGACATGTATGGAACCAGAACTACAGTTGTCATTCCAGGACTAACCACGTTAAGACTACAAGCACATCAGTCAACTCTGCCCAACACTGACATCACTACAAAACAAATTTCCAAATTTCCAACACTGACAACACTACAGCAAATTTCCAATTCTGACTATGGTGTGAGAAAGGGGTGAGACAAGAATGCTGAATGTAAACCTCTTCTAAGATACAAGATGCAGCTGTCCTATCTTGAGATAGGAATATGGTAAGGGTGACAGAGAACTGGAACTGGCTGCACAGGGAGGTTGTGGAGTCTCCTCTGGAGACATTCAAAACCCACCTGGAGGCGTTCCTGTATGATCTCACCTAGGTGATCTTGGTCTGGCAGTGGGGCTGGACTAGATGATCTTTCGAGGTCCCTTCCAACCCTGAACATTCTGTGGTTCTGTGAGAAGTGAAAGGGTTGTGCACTAGTGATCATCAAAAGGAAAAAAAAAAAGGTATCACATGAGACATAAAGCTCCCTCTTTATGACTGTGCAAACTGTGTCCATAGATAGGCCACATTCTCAGAGATAAGCACCAGAAAGCTGAGCATAGATACACTGTCTGTTTTTTATGTATTTGCAGCTCTTCTACGGCCCTATTAACTGTTTCTACAAGGTAGATATCTTGCTTTGCTTTGCCTCTTGCTGAAGAACATTAGTGTGACACTCCCTATGATGACCAGAGTCGTGCACCAAAGTAATTGCCTCCAAAAACTCCAAAAGAACAGATCTGTCATCAAGAAAAAGGACCTTGAGGTTGGATGCACTCCGAGTGGCTTTTCCAGCCTTTTAATGAAGTAAATCAAACTGCTATGAATGGCAAGGGGAATATAAAAAGATATCTGGTTCAGATACCTTTTGGATCTTTACACTGAACCACAGAAGATAACCTTAGTAAGACATACCTGAAAAACATTCAGAGTTCCAATTTACAACTAAAGACTCGCTTCTCCCATATGCTATACAAACAGCAGAAATACAATTTCCCAGCTACAGAGGCTAAAGAAAACAAAAACAGAAGAAACACAAAAGCAATGATTAAACATGCTATCAGCTGGCAATCAGCATGCAAGCACATTATTATTTCTTAGTAACAATTAATTTCTTTATATGTTTGCTTTAGTCTTGAAAGAAAAAAAAAGGTATGCATTTAATTGAAATGTTCATTATCTTTTTCAATACTCCTTTTTTTACAAATCAAATACATTTTATGTATATGGATATATTTGGCATTTCACTTCTATCTTTTTCTTGTTACTTCTGTAATATCAGTGAAAGCATTCATTGCTTATGTTCAGGTTTTGCTCATTTCAGTATTGATAATAATCTGATAATAATACTGATTCAATCTGATAATCAGATTTCTAATAATTCTTCCCTATTCACATACTGTTATAGTGTTTATACATTTCTTTAATGGAGTTGTTCCTGTTGCTTTCCATAATTCTTCTTAAAAGTACTACTATTTGAAAACAAGCAAAATAACAACTATAACCTGTCAAAGGAATCTGTTTCTGGTATAATGCAAACATTCAATAATTTTGAGAGATATTCTGACCCACATTATATGATTTTCTAGGATTCTGAACATTGTTTTAAAATATTCCATTTATATGACACTTTTACACTGCACTGTCACAAAATTACAATCTAAGCTATCAGATTCTTACCAGCATAATCACAAACACAAGTCATGAGTGACAAATGCTGCATTCACCCATGAACCAACAGTATCTACTACCACACTAGGGTTTTTTTTTTCTGTTATTTTTAATTAAGATAAAATTGAAAAATATGTATTTTATACCTAAATACGTAACATACCACCAAGCTCTTCAGTTTTTCGTATTTTCATGGTTGAAGAATAAACTCCAGAAAATATTAACCACCCACAGAGATCACCTTGACATGCTTTTGCTGCAGAAAATAGAACATTATACAAACTACTGAAGCCTGAAGCATACTCAAAACATCACATCCTATTTGTAAAATGCACAGAAAGAATAATAGGATCAGTAAGAACATTTAAAAAGTAATGTGTTATATTCATTTTTAACTCTAGAAAAAAAAAAAAGATTTCTCAAAAAGCAGGCACACTTGCTTTGCAACATGATCAGACTATCCTGAACATATCTAGTGGCTAAACTGTTTTTGGTTTTACCCATATAATCTCAAAGACATTGAAGAGTAAAATTAAAGCACATCCACAAAAAAAATATGTATGCTTGATATGAATAAAAGCAGACAAGCTAATGGACAACCAATGTCCTTCTAGGAAAGACTGGAAATCACATAAGTATTTCCAAAATTCATATTTGAAAGAAATGTATTATTCGACTTCTCTTATTCTGAAGGACAATAACATTCATAAAAGCCTTAATCTAAAAATTAGAGTATACTTCCAATTATGACTGTTATGAATTTAGAGAAACCAGTGGTGAGTGTTCAGGATGTACTTCTCCCTCACAGGTTCATGCAAACTTCCACAGGACTTCTGGTTGCAAATAAAGGGTTATGCAAATTAAATCCAGTTAAGATTTTAAGCAATTATTTTTAAAGTAATTGCAAAGAAAATATTGTATTACAGCATTGACAGTAAAAATCAACTTTAGTGACTCAGAAGAACAAATCTAGTCCAAATTTCTGAGGCCAGTACACAAATTCACATAAATTCAGTTTGAGTTTTAGCATGTATAGAGATAATGTAGCGTAATTATGAGGACAGATAATAAAACATTGTCTAATAACAGGATTCATATATGAAGATCCTTAATTTGTCATTAGTTGTGTTCCACTCCATAGAGAGAAGAAATAATATACATCATTGAAGTGTATTGAATGTTCTACTAAACCTATTTAATCTCTTAATTGCTCTGAGTCCTCAATAAAGAGAACAGCACAACTCAACCAAATGGAGAACACAGAAGAATAAGAAACTAAATCTGTGAAAAAAAGAAAAGGTGTATATAGGCATGTTTTTTAAAAGCATGTTTTATTCCTGGGACTATCACTCTGTACATACACCACGGTGATTCTCAGGGTCCTTTCAAAATCTGAGCTCAACATATTTCATAATTCCACAGGATTTCACAATAATCAGATGATTTATTTACTTTTTTTTTAGTAAGTAATCTTGTCTGTCAATTTCAGTGAAAGCAAAAAGTCTCTGTCAGAATGACAATTGAAGCAAAAAATAATGTAAAAATCTAAGAACTTTCCTAAACACATTTTGTCAGTAAGATCTATTACTGGTAAAGTTTACAAGGGGAAAAAAAAAGGGAACTATTCAGAGCAGATCCTTGCACATTCAGATTATGCTTGTGCTTTTTGGAATATATCTCATATATTTTGGCAAAGCTTCACTCACCAGGTGGATTTCCAAAGTAATGTAGTCAGTGTAACAGGTGTATGAACCATTTCATATGAAGTAAAATTCTATGAGCAATTAGCTGCTCAAGTGTCATCAGTCAGATACTGAGAGCTCTTTCACGTGCACTGTCACGGCACTCTTAGCAAATCCTCGATGTAGTCATTAGGGAGGAAGAAAATTGAGACTTATCTCAACAGAAGAGGCACACAAAGCATTTAGAAAAAGCTTCACACAAAACGTGGTGCAACATCAGTTCAATTATCTCCTTATGCTACAATATGAGCATGCAGGATGTGAAAATAGAAGGGAAATAGTAAAAGGAGTAAGATGCAATCTATGCAATACAGAGAGCAGTTAGGTAAAGGGTATAATAAACCCCGTAGTTAAGAAAAAAAGACCACAAAAAAGTGTGAGAGTGAGGTACTTGGGGGTATCATGGTCTGCAAAGCAAGATAAACTTGTATTTAGAGGATTATGTGTGGACCTCAGATCAAAACCCTTTATTGGCACAAAATGGCAAAAAAATCTGTTGACTTCTTGAAGTTTGTCTTCGAATTCTGCTGCTTAATTTTTTTTATTTAATATCTAGTACACTGAAACAAAGACAATCAAATTTGTGGTTTTCAAATTTTAATTCTTTTTACCATTATTATGTATAAGCACTTCATAAATGCGAATGGTATTTATCAATATTTGAAACTTTTTACATCAATTAAAAACTTCTGTAAGTTACACTGAAAATCCAGATGCCAGAATCATACCCAGTCACCCTCTAGTGCCACTTAAATAACAGTAATTAGTTTATGCTTTCTTTGATCCTTATATTGTGAAAGCAGTACGCAGTACAAGTAGGGTCAGATGTCTTAAGTACATAGGACACAAAGGTTCAGTCTCGGCTGGGCATTAGACTTGGTTCCCATTTACACATAACAAATATTAATCTGGGTGGAAAAAAGAAATTATGATCTTCAATCAAAATTTAGCAGAGATTACTCAGACTTTCAGTGTAGCAGTTCTTTTTTTCAGTAACAATCAATCTCACTGTTCAACAGCGTCCAGTTACAGCTCTGCAGAATATTCAGGGACATGTGCAGCATCATTTTGGTGCAAAGTACAGAATTTAAATAAACACTTCTGCAATGCTTAGTTTTAAGTAAGACTCAGCATCCAATAAAAATACTCCATAATTTGCAGCACAGGGGACAACGGTTTAGATTTATACCTTATTTCCTGCTGTTTTCCAAGTACAGTCAGGGAGAATTTCTGCACATTTCTGTGGAAAACTCCTGTGTCATAACTGTAAGAAGACCATACAAATTGATACAAACATTTTATTGGCCAAGTTCGCAAAAAGGCCAATTGTTCATTCTCAAACAATAATCCCAGAGTAGCTAAAATCATGTTGAATTGTCATGAAAAGCTGCTTCTCTAATCTTTTAATGATATTCAAAGCACCATGTATATACACAAATATTGATGATCAGCATTAATTAGGGTCATCAGACCAGTTTAAAATTACATCTGACTAAAAGTGGATCTAGTGGTTCTAATAATCTTGTGTTGAACCTCTGTCATCCTAATCTTAAAGCACCTCCAAGATATCTAGAATCAGTTCAGAACAATTTAGGTACTCAAATAACATTAAGCAACAGAAGCTTCTGAACAGTCAGTAGAGGGAAAGAAAAAGACCTTTCTAAAGAGTCTGAAGAGATTTACCACAGAAACCTGCAGTTCTCTGAAGTGGTTGCTGAAGGAGCCTCTCTCTCTCCAGGGGCTATTAACAGATTTAATGTATAGTACATAGCCTGTTAGTGTAGGCACCTAGAATAAAGCTAAGACAATACACTATTTTTCCCTGTAAATAGACACTCTGTAATAGAAACTACTGAAATTTTGTTTTCTTTTCAAAAGTTAGAAGGCAATAAAATACTTCACATGTCTGTTAATGAGAATTTTTATCTTTAAATTTCTGTCCTGTGGCATTTAAAAAAAAAAACCAAACCCACAAAACCAACCAAAATACACAACAAACCCAAAGAAAATGTGATCTTCACATCTTCTATTTACTGCTTCCAGCACAGAAAACTACCTGCTTATTATCTACGAAAGTACAAGCTTTTCCTTTATTCTCTGCTAGGCCATCACAAGACAGTGTCAGCAATGCTGCTCATAGGTGAGAAATGCACACAATAATGCAGAGTGAATTTTACACTTGTACAGACAATAACAATGCCACCTTTATAAGGCTTTCCAACACGTGGTGCTGGTGGGACAGAAGGAGGGTTGGAAGACAAGAATCTATGCTGCCTTCATTCTTGCACAGATTGCCCAGTGGTTGAAAGTACCCTGCTTCCTAGTTTGACCACTGATTTTATTTAGTGTCCTGCACTGAAATGCCATTACGGTATTCAAGGATCTCCATTACGATATATCCTCCCTGTCAAGTACTTTCATAAAAGCATAAATATTAAAAATACAGGTCTTCCATGCACATCTGCTAACTCAGCTACATAAACAGATGTTCTATTCAGCATCAAACCAGTTAAAACATGTTTTGCATCTGCATTATAAAACACATCTGGTACATAACAAATGTATTTGGGTAACCAGTAATTATTTCACCAGCCTAGGTGAAAACAATCTGTTCGATAGTCAGAAGAATATGAAGGGTTTTTTTAATCAGGTTTATATAGACAACATAGAGGTATGTATAGATATCAGATTCTTTTGGCATTTTGCTTAAATCATAGGTATACAATATAGAAACATTACAGAGAGAAGATACATGGCGACAAATAACTGCAGAAAAAATGTTACAATAACCTGTAGAAACTTCAACATGGAATTAAAAATATTTAACTTTATTATTTAAGCTTTACAGAAAAAAAAAAATTCAAAAAGATAACCCACAAAATATGCAGAGTCCTATGGTCCACAAGCGCTGCTAGAAACTCTTCTCAGGGATAAAGGAATACAGGTTCTATGAATTCGACTATGAATTATGTATCAGTATTTTAAAAGATTTTGAAGACTGACCAAATCAGAGATCTTTGGAGATGAGGAAAAAAAAAACAAACAAACCAGAAGCTGCACAAATTAAAAAAAATAAAATAAAATAAAATAAAGAAGTTGAGCTTAATGAAGACAGGAAAGCACACAACTGAGAACTGAGTGATGCCACAGATCATTTATCATCCAAATGACAGTTTCTCTTCAAAGAGAACAAAGAGGTGAGGATGCAAAAAGCAGTAGTAGCATGGCTTGTTGGGGAAAAATGCAAGAGAGGAAGACTAATGGCATAAACGCATTCTCAAAGATATCAATGTATGGAAACAGACTGATAATTAAAAAGATTTTTTTTTAAATTACAAAAATTAAGGATTAAATGGACATTGCCTACGTCTTTTTCTAGTAAGTTTGCAATTCTTAAGTATTGTGTTTTAGACAAAGGTAGTATTTTCACGCTTGAAAAACTAAGTAAAACATAAGGCGGTAATTACTCCCTAAGTATTGCAGGTAATAGATTTACAGCTTCTACCACCTCCATCTGCTCTCCATGCCATACATGGCCAGAGAACTGAAAGACACCCCACAGCTGTGTGAGACTTCTGTTAGGTAAAGCCCAGCAGGTTGAGGCAACCAACTTCAGTAAACTCAGCAAATATTCACAACCAAACCAATCACCAGCAAAAAATATGTGAAAAAAAAATACGATCAGAATGACTAAAGTGTGGCCATCCATTAACATCTATTTATACTCCTGCTTCAAAACACTGGTGAAACATTTGGTCTTAGTTCCTTGCACCTCTTCAGACAACACTGTCTGAAGAGCAATGTGAAGCTTTTCCATTCAGAACAGTTACTCCCTAGCTAATTGTCTTTTTCAGGATTAACTCTTGTCTGCCCCTGTAACCCTTCCCTTATAGCCTAAATGTTAAAGCTGTGCATCAATAAACCTTCAACCCTGGATGATGCTATCTCATGCTCTCGTATACTTACCTTTCAACTGAACCTCTATGTCAGACATTAGTCTTAACTATGTCACACTCTGCATATCACTGACTGATCTGATCTTCTTTTTAGTAGTCTTCCTTTCTTTGGGCTATCAGTAGCCAGTTCAAT
>JANHGL010020416.1:3448-15192 GCA_024611195.1 Ceyx melanurus | reverse complement strand
ACTCTGCATATCACTGACTGATCTGATCTTCTTTTTAGTAGTCTTCCTTTCTTTGGGCTATCAGTAGCCAGTTCAATAAGTATCAGAACTGGTAAGAGACTTAGATGAGCTATTTTGTGACTCTTCTAGAGTAAGAGTTTCTGATGACATCTTGTTCCTGGCAAGAGTCTTAGTATTCCACACTGCACTTGGCCCACTGATCTCCAGCCTCTGTCTTGCACTAGTCTCCACATTACTTAGAACTGCATAATAAACAAAGCTGATCAGAGCCTTCAAGTTAATGTTTTTCTAGAAATATAGAAATGTTTATAAGAAGAGGAAAATACAGCACTACAAAGAAAGCAGAGAAGAAATGAAAAGAGAAGCAAGGGAACATAGGTACTCAAGGCAGGTAAGCTTTTCACAGGTATTTCAGCTGGATAGCAACTTCAAGCAATATAGTTTTATAAGTGTTTATTAAAAAAACAAAGGAAGGAAAAAAGCTTCAGGAAAATAAATACAGTAGGGACTCTGAGTGAGGCAAATCAGAATGCTGCTTGGGGTCCTAGCTTCAAGTCCAAAGGGTCTTTTTTTTATTTTCTGTATGAAAAGCAGAAAAGAAAAGAAAGTGAAATAAATAAATAAAGCCTTCCAGTCTTAAGCACACACACATACACCCTCTCACACATACAATTTCAGGAGGGACTGAACTTCAGCCTACAGTTATTAATCCTGCAATCTTACTGTGAGTCTGTATCACAGTAACTCCCCATATATTCTTCTTTGTTCCAAAAACAGCTCAAAAAGTTATCTCATTGCTGAGCATGCCTTTAACAACTTATTTCAAGGTAAATCTTGTAAATATTACATTTGTTATTTTATACATTTGATAAGTTTTGAGAAAGGAAGTTCTAATTTCTCCCTTTATATAAACAATAAAATCTTTTACCATTTCACAATATTACCTGACATTTGTATTTAATCACTATGTTTATTACAACAACAAATAATGACTGCAGCCATATTTCTGGACAAAGACAGCATAACAGACTAACAAACTAAGTAATGACAGCAGACATGACTTTGCTAGTATGCAGGTAAAGATTACCAAAAATAGTAATAAAAAAAATTAACAAGGCAGACACAAATGGTATTTAAAAAAATAAGACTGAAAATTTCCAGAAACAAATCTTCTGCTACAAAACTTCTATGACATCTTAATTTAAAAGATTAATGGAAGTGAAAGTTAATGAAATTGCTTATATTTAAGGGTTAAAACTTAAGTAGCTAAAAAAAGATCCTTTTATATATATATTTATATATATAATGGAGGCCTGAGACACTCAACTTCTTAAAATCTAAAGAGCAGGGGAGAGAGGGAGTGAGTGAGCTGCCTGAACAGATTCTGGTCATCTAGTAAGATCAACTCAGCTGGATCAGTAAGATCGACTCAGCTGGAGAAAAGGAGTTTTAAGAGAGACCTTCACATCTCAAAACTGCCACTCTTCAGTATTACAATATCTGATCCTATAATGTTATAAAAAATCTAGTGCCATTGTCTATCACTGCTGGATGCTTATAAAACAAAGACTCCATATAAACTCCATACAATCAGCAAACCACAGTTACCCATCAGCTGGGAACCTAGTGAGACTCAGACTCCATGTGGAATAATGGTCTACACAACATGTAGAAAACAGCACGAACATACTTCTTATGGTAATAGGATGACAGGGAAGTATTGAATGGCAGTAAACTATCACTAAAGAGAAGACAGCTTTCCCATTCCTCAAAATTCCAAAAAGAAGAGAGTAAGTTTTAGTTAGTTAAAGAAATTTGCAGAACACTCATAATTGCCTATGACATACACTCACTTGAACAAAACTATGCAGTTTTACAAAACTCATGCTTTGAAAACATTAAGAGTTATACTGAGAAAACAAAGGAACCACTTCATTACTTCTGTCTAAGCTTAAGGACAGGAAAGCGCAGCAAAGGTGGTTATAAACATAGTGCTCTTGGACAGCATTAAATGTTTTAAGGACAAAGATAACGACTATTTTCTTTCTGCAACTAACATCTCTTAGATGGTTAAGGAAAATGCAAAGCAACATCACATAAATAAGAGAACAATCTATACTCCTAGGAAGTGTCTCCCTTAAATGATATGTCTCTTAAATTATATGCCTGCTTATGGCTAATTGTTTTGTATTTTTAATAAACACCTAGGTGGAAATCTTTATGAGCATTTACAGTATGCAGATGTAAATTTTGCCGCTCTACTCTGCTCTGGTTGGACCTCACCTGGAGTACTACCAGCTCTGGAGCCCTCAGCACAAGGACATGGACCTGATGGAACAGGTCCAGAGGAGGACCACAAAAATGATCAGGGGGCTGAAACATCTCTCCTATGAGGACAGGATGAGGGAGCTGGGATTGTTCAGCCTGTAGAAGAGGAGGCTCCGGAGAGACCTTATAGCCACCTTCCAGTATTGAAGGGAGCTTATGAAAAGATTGGAAAGGGCCTGTTTACAAAGGCCTGGAGTGAAAGAACAAGGGACAATAGTTTTAAATTAGAATGGAGTGGATTATAAGGAAGAAGTTATTTACCACGAGAGTGGTGGAGCACTGGAACAGGTTGCCCAGGGATGTGGTTGAGGCCCATCCATGGAGACATTCAAGGTAGGGCTTAACAAGGTTCTGAGCAACCTGCTCTAGTTGAAGGTGTCCCTGTTCTCAGCAGGTGGGTTGGACTAGATGATCTCTAGAGGTCCCTTTCAACTCAGACATTTCTATAATTCTATGAAAAACATGTACACATGGATGAAAAACATTATTGAAACGAAAATAAATTGTTAGACAATACTGTATTGGAAGTATATGAAACGTCTGAAAAGTAAGAAACATAATTTAATCTATCACCACACAGTTTCATTACTTCTCACGCACAGGACAAGATGCTACATTTAAAAAAGCTTAATTAAATGTGTATGTTTTTATTTTATTTTACTAATTTTGGAACATTGTTTATTGCTGGAGAGAACACTGAATCCCACCTTCCTCAGGACTTGCATGTCTTTGAATGTTACACCTCTGTAGCTTCACTCCAACTGTGCCAGAAATTATTTTCAGCTGGCCCAGAGGCATTGTCAAATGCTATGTGCTGCCATGGGCAAGACCAATATTTGATAGCTAACTAAGGATTCCTGCTGCCTGAACTGGTAGAGAACAAGCATGTGGTAGAAGTGATGAGCTTGTTCTCCCGAGGGTAGGGTGCCAGCTGCACTATAAAAGATAGTGTGGAATTAATAGTGGCCTCACAGGCAGGCAGTATATTTTGCCTTTCAACAGAAAAAATAATGCCTTAACAGAAACTAGAATGGAAGAACGAAGACTCAGAATGCAGAGAAGACAACTGCTACCCTGCCAAATGAATTAAATTCAATTTTGTGTACTTCAGTCTCACTACTGCAGAATGCTTTAAATGTTATTTTGTGTCTACATAAGCATATAATTTAATAACAAACCACAACAAAACAGCTACAGAAAAAATAAAGACCATATAAGCAAATTCTATATATGAAAGCTTTTGTTGATGCATGCAAGAAGGAAGAAGTAGGCTTAAGAGAAGGATGCATAAACACATGCAGCAGAATCTTTTTTGATGAGCTCATAAGGTACCCTCATGGATACGAAGATGTGGAAAACAAAATGTAACTGTGAGAGAAATTATGTCTAAATTTGCGGACAAGTTTGGAAACACTGGCAAAGCAGAATGAACAGGCATGACCAAGCACAAATGACAAAGTTCAAAGATCAGTATTTCCTGGGTTTTTGGACTAACAAACTAACTTCCTCAAAGAAAATCACTGTATCTTTGATATCTCATTTGGTTCCACCAACATTTTCCAGTCCCTCACAATCCACAATGGTCACTGCATTTGGAAAACACCCATGTAAAGATTTGAGTAGCTTATATTTGAGGCAAGAGGCTCTCAGAAGAATATAAAATAAGAAGGGATATGAAAATGCAAGCAGACTAAAAGAAGGAATTCACAGACTTCATATTGCTTTGAGGCAACTCTGATTCGCAAACTAACAAAAAAAAGAAAGCATAAATAAAATTGCACAATTTAGGACAGAGGGAGGAAGTTCTGTGTAAGAAATTTAACAAGAGGATTGAAGGAGAAAATGGATTTGAATGATACCTGAAACAAAAAGAAGGTGCAACATCTGGTTCTGGTCAGGAACCATGAGCATGAGGAAAGTTAAAAAATAACCCTGAGTCACTGAATCTGAGCGACAATCTTGTAATTTGTGATAGAAAATGAGAGAAGTGGATACGAGTTCTGTTTCAAAATGGTAAGATAATTAAAAGACATCATGTTAAAGATCCAGACTGAAAAACAGTATTAGATAGAAGGAGCAATGAGTGGAAAGAGATTTACAAGTCATCTGTAGAGCTGTAACAGAAAAAGCAACACAAGTGGCTAATTCACCTCAAAGCAGAGCATAAAATGGGGGGGGGGTAAGTCCAAGAACACAGTCTTGGCAAATTGCAGGATGAAGTATGAAAGAGAGAAAGCAGATACACTGAAAAAGGTATTGAAGAAGTCTTAAGAGAAGTAAGAAGAATATACAGAGGATTATCTCCAAGTGACCACAAAGTTATTAACACACAATCAAATCACAGAAGAATTAGCAACATGACATGACAGAGACTAGAACTACACTAAGAATTGAACAAAAAAAGCCATTGAGACGACTAGTAGGTTTCCCATGACACAGTAAAGCACTATATGCAAATGTACATAAAGACACATTAGACATCATCCAAATACCACTCCCTAGTGTACAAGGAGCTGAGAACCATGGCCAGTAGATCAGTAAACTGAACACTGATGGTAGTAGTGTTTCTCCTCTAGGCTCAAATGCTGCACTGAGCACCAGCCTCAAGAGATGAACCATAAGATGCAAAGATTATTCATGTTCCTTCAGATTTTATTTTCTGTTTTATGATGAGATTTGCATAAAGCATAATTGTGTATGTTGGAGTTTGGAGTTGTCCCACGTGCTGTACAATAGTATTATTGACACTAGATTCAATGCCATAACCAATGGATAGCATAGGTAAAACTGCTGGTAGAGACTCCTTAAGACATGACTTTTTCCCAAAGTTGCTTTCTTATCTCATATGCCTTCAAAAGAACAAGTGATGGAAACACTGAATTTTCTGCTACCCAGAGAGTGGAGCTGTGTTTAAGCTTGTTTAAGATCTTTACAGACCAATTCAGGAAAATTCATTTTATCCTCATCTCATTAATCAAGTCCTCACACAAAGTGATTGATCATCATATACTGATACATGGGAATTACCCCAGAAGTTATTAGCACTTGATTTATTAAAGTGCTTAGTGTAATAAGGATTCACATCAGATGGATCAATTCTGACTCTGGGCTTTGTACCATTTTGTTACTTCTTATGGAGGAACTAGCCTATCACATGGCTGACAGCATTAAAAGAAGTAAGACATACCATGGAAGAGGTGGGTAAGAACCCCCTCCGCTCAGGTTGGTAAGAACAGCTCATGATTACTGGCAGAGGACCTCTGCTGAAAGAGACCACAGGAAGTCATCTCATTCACTTAAACTATTCCAGAAGAACATCAGCTGCCCGTGCCAGGGAGTTTTTAAAGGTTTACAAATATGAAGAACCCAGAGTCTCACTACAACATCTATTCCAATGTTTTGCTATCCTCCCACTCCAAAGTACTCCTAGTGTCCAGCCTTAACCGATTTTCCTGTAATGTAATGCCATTATTTGTTGCTTTAGACACCTGGAACAAGGTGAACAACCTTGCAGGAGATTTCTAACAGATCTGAGGATTTCTATTTCTCTCCCTTTCCTCTCTTCTTCAAGCTATCAAATTTGTAAACTTACTGTAATTGCCATTGCTCTTCTACAGATTATTTCATCTACATCTTTCTGAAGTACCCAGGACTGAACACATTAATCCAGATAAAACCTGGACATTGCTGAAAGATAATTTCCCGTATCTTCTATAACATACTTCATTTCCATTATCCAATATTTGCACTTTTTACAACAGTATCACCTCAGTTTCCATCTTTGGTTGGGATCATCCACAATCCCAAAAAGGAACTGATTTCTAGGTAATTATTTCCCATTCTGCATTTCTTCAGTGGATTACTCTTGAGTAACACTGAGCATAGCATTCTTTCCTTTCAGAATGTATTTCCAATTTCTATCATCATTTTGAGTTATAATCTGTCCTCTGTTGTTGTTGTCCCCCAGTGAGCTCATTATCATTTGCACATACACAGATTATTTACATACACATGCAGATAAAAGAACTAACGCAGAAGCCAGTCTGCCATGCACTACTGTTTACTTTATAAAAAAACAAATCCAAAATACCAGAAGCACTTCTGATAGCAAGAAATAACTCTCCTAGACAACTATCAATGCATAAAACTGAGTAAAGGAATTCACTATGGAGGTTCTTACTACATGGAAGTATCTTCTTCAACTTCTCATGATCTTTAGGTCGTGTCAAGCATTCCATGATAAAACAAAATTTTAGGAATATAGAAATAATATAAAAATCACAATCCTCTTGAATTGTTCTCTTGCAGACATGTGACCACTCAGTGAATAATTTGGGTAAGATGGATACCAGGAAGAGAGAAGATAAAAGGAGGTTCGCACCTAACATTACTTGGTACTGCACATGGTGGATGCAACACTCATATAAATCTCTCATAAGCATCATAACTGAATCCAGCTTCAAACAATGTACAACTTACAGATTATCTGTGGAATTACTGTAAAATGTTTCAATGTGTAGTGGACCAGCTGAGCCAGAAGGCACAGAACAAAGAGAAATCACAAAGGTTGCTGCTCCAGCTCAACTGCAGGATCCCAAAGATGCATTACATGGATAACCAGTTTTGAAAGTCTATAGATGCTACTTTGACCCCAGATGTACAAATATTCCGAATTTATTATTCAGAAAAAGCATGAATAAAATGCTATTTACTCCTTATGCCTGACCTTAAAAACAATTAATTAGAAATTTGCAGGGAAAATCTGCAATATTTTAACCCACGACTGATTTTATGCTGTTTTTGAAGAAGATATATTCGTTTGTCATCTCTAAACAATGCTATTTAGCAATGCAACTCGCCTAACTTTTCAAGACATGGAGATTACCAAATGAAAATACTTGAAAGTTACACTACAGGTGCTATACTAATGACTCACCTTCAGTGTGTGTACTTCTCAGTGACCCAGAGAAGATAGCACCCTATGGACACCCAAGTACTCCTTTATTTTTACTGTTAATTAGCTTAGTCTACGTGAAAAATCTCAAAAGTAAGAAAATCAGAGTCCAAAACAATCCATTACTAATCCACAAAGTGTGTGTAGCAGGTCTAAGGCAATGAAAGCTCCAGTAACTAGCCCCAAGTCATTGATCACTCCTCATAGGACATCCCTTCCAGGCCTTTCAGCAGCTTTGCTTTCTTCCTATAGACACATTCAAGAACCTTCATATCCTTCTTAAATTGTGGGGCTCAGAACTGCACACAGGACTGAAGGTGAAGCTGCTCCAATGCTTAATACAGCAGGACAATCACCTCTTCAATCAGCTGACTCAGCACTTCTGCAACTGTAAAATTACATAAGTAGAATTTGGAACATTTTCCTGAACTGCAACTGAAACCCAGTACAATCACTTGGGAATATGTTTGTTGGTTTTTTTTCTCATTTTCACGTGTGCATCCCTGGTTTACTTCTTCACTGACAGTCACAAGACTGTGAAGTAGCACTGAACGGATACTGTTGTAAGTATGTCTTGTTGGTATGTTCAGTGAAGACACTGATTATTACTAAATCCATTTTCTATTGGTTCTCTTGATAGCCTGTAAGTCCTGATCTTAGAATCAGGACTTGGAAAAGACTCTTGGGATCATCAAGCCCAATCATTAACCCTACACTACAACGTTCACCCTTAAACCATGTCCCTCAAAACCACATCCACACTACCCTTAAAGACATCCAGGCATGGTGACTCAACCACCTCCATGACAGCCTATTACAGTTTCTATCAGTGAAAATGTTTTTCCTACTGTCCAGTCTAAACCTACCCTGTTGCAGCTTGAATACATTCCCTCTTGTTCTAAACTTATGCCATCAATGCCAAACCAAAAGAGATCTTAATTTCCATCTTCAAAAGTAGTGTATGATCATGTTAATCCATTTAGATTAACATGTGATCAGAGAAACACATTTTAAAAACTAGTTTTCATGAAGAATTTTGTGTAGTAAACTTTTTTTTCTACAAACAAACCTGCAAAGGAGTCCAGAAAGCTCTGTTGCCCCAAAGACAAGTATGTATGAAAGTTCTCTGGATTTTTTTTTTCTCTCTCACATACTATCATTCTTGATTCTTCACTGTTCTCAGAATACCATATGGCTCACTCTGAAAACAGTTCAGGAATCAACAGTTGTCCAAACATATACACCTGCATTTAAATATGTAAGACTCTATTGAAAGCATTCAAATCATCAACAAACCTAAAAAGTTTCAGTCATATCTTGGTTTTCTTTCAATTCAAAGTAGTTTCAGAATAGCAAATTAAATTCTCTAAGAGTTAGTGCTGCAGTGCTGCTTGGAGAAAAAAAAATATGTGTTGTACTTGGAATCTGTGAAAAGATTACACATCAACCTCCAGGTCTGGAAATAAGAATAAACTCACTAAATCCAAACAGACTACAGCTCAAATGAGAAAAAAAACTCACTTAAGAAAAAGATGTATATGTTAGAC
The DNA here is from genome assembly GCA_024611195.1 of Ceyx melanurus. Lineage (NCBI taxonomy): Eukaryota > Metazoa > Chordata > Aves > Coraciiformes > Alcedinidae > Ceyx > Ceyx melanurus. The sequence goes on along the minus strand of JANHGL010020416.1, from coordinate 6,363 downwards.
TGGTTAGGGACTGGAAATATTTTCTTTTCCTCACTAAATAATCAGTATTAACAAATACACTTGAATATGTACATGCAAATTCACAAGAAGATTTGCAGCAGCAAGCCAATTAGCACTTTATGCAGGATCATTTATATGCAGGATGTGAAACAAAGTACAAGTTTTTGCCTCTAGGGAACACATACATAAAGTCCCCAAAATGTAAGACATCAAGTGCTAATTTATATGGAAGACCACCCTTCCTACTTATTTTACAATATCAAATGTAGAGTCCAATCTTACATGCAGACTACAGGCTTTCTGACATACTTTGTCTGAGCAAGCAGTGTACTTTGTGCTGGAAAGCAATAAATAATAAAAAGCACAAGAAGGAACTTTTCCCAGTAAAGACCAGAGCATTCTCCTTTCCCTTTGCACAGCACAGATGCTCTTTCCATCCTCCCTGCTTCTCTCCTTCCATATCCAATTCCAGAGCAGAAAGGGAACATTTCTTCCTCTCTCTGTTGGCACAAAAAGACCAATATTGGTTTATATGTGACTATTCAGTCCCCACTCTCATCTGCTATTGAAACCTATTCTCTTGACATTAAGGACAGGTTTTCTTCATATGGGACACAAATACTGCAAAGGAAAGCCTTAACAGAACAATCTGATGCACATCTCAGACAGCATTAAAATAATAAAAACCAATTGTTTTGATGGTTTTCTCTTTTGTGCAATGAAATTTTTACTGTGATTTTCTTCTGTTAAACATTAAAAAAGCAGGTCTGACTATGACTCAGTTGGACTGACCAAAGAAATAAGGCACAGCCCACAGTAAAGAGGCACAGGGGAGATGGCACACCTTTGACTGCTGAAACTCCTACTGCTCTTGAACTGTAAATTCTTCTCTCCTGCCCATGCTTACACTTTTTTCAAGTGGCTGAAAGTTGGTAATATGGAATGTTTCAATGTCAGTTTGTATGTATCACCAGACAGCACTGACTCCTTTTAATTTGTAATTGAAATCCTTCTCAAAAAAAGCCTTTGCGTACAGCCACCATGATAGATTTCTGGTTGGTTTTGGTTGGTTGGTTGGGGTCTTTTTTAATTATTAGAAAAACCAGGTTTAAAGCAAGACAAAACTGCTTTGTTGCTTAGTAACCTCTCATGTGAAGATTTAAACTCCCTCTCAAGTTATTTTAGACTGACTGACCTTTCCCCAGTGAAAAAAAGTTCTGGCTAACAAGTCAGCAACAAACACTATATTCCCCTACACTAAAGTAGTAAGTAAAATAAATTTTCATTATTTTCCACTGAAGAAGCAGCAACCAGTGGTGCATCTGCCACGACATCTTTGTAACTCTGTACTGTTCTCACCAACTGGAAAAATGATTGTAGGAGTCATAACCTGGACAGGAAAAATATCCAAAAGTAGTTAGAGTTTCAAAATTTTAATGTGCAGACCTTTATCATCTCTTCATTAGTTCATGTAATGTTTTAAAATCAACTAGGATAACAAAATCTCAGGTATAGAAATATTTTCATCCTAAAACCAGTCATCTTTGGACCACTGCTCCCGACGGTGGATTTAAGTCAAATGTTGTTCAGGCTGGATGAGAATCCTGTATCCAAGGACACACTCACCACTACAAGAGGGGTCCTCAGTGTAGTTCTCTCCTGTGGAGGCTAGAAGCAGAGCACCTCGCTCACATGCCACTGTACACAGACAAAGCACCACGCAAAACCAACAGCTCTTATCGTATCTTATGTTCTTACATACCAACTACATTCTTCACTCACATTTCATGTAACTCAAAGTAAATTAAATATTAAACATTGAATATCAAATTTGTGTCAGACCTGGGGAAGCCCATTATTATTGACATCAAATGAAAAGTGTCCTTTTTTAAAATGCAGACGTAATTAATTAACTGGTAACTGACTACAGAATAAATAACATTACCCATTTACTGGCTACTCTAAACTATACCTACATTATCCTTTTAATTGAATTTCAGTGTATGCTTGTATTCAGTTATTTACTTATTTCTCCAAAGTAATCAATTAAAAGAAGTCCATAAAATACTACAGAGAGTTCTGCTGTTTCCTAAACAATGCATTCAAAAAAATTTCCGATTCAAAGAAGAATTATAAAGCATGAGCCAGAGCTTGTGGAGAATTCTACGCATGAAAGGTATCTATCAGAGTGCAGAAAGACAAAAAAAGCCAACAACAAATCTAGCAGCATAGTACCATAAAATACTGAAACGATAATTGCTTTAGGTTTAAAACACAGGATGTGGTATCAGGGGAAAAAAAGACTCAGGTAAAATATTTCAATGCCCACTAAAAAGTAAATAGTTTATTTCTTTTCAGTAAACAGAGAAATGTTTCATCTTTCCCTTGAACATACCAGAATCCTTTCCTTGTTTATTAGTTTCTAATTCCACTGGTAATATTTGTATCAATTTTTCCCTTGTGTGATGGCATACTGAAGAAAAACTTTTTAAAAAAAATTAATAGGACAAAAACAAAAAAATTAATCAATGGAAGAACACAGTGTTAAGACGCAGTAATGTTTAAGAGAGAATCAAAGGAGAGGAGAGAAGCTAAAAAGACTGAAAAAAGATAAAGGGCAAAGGATTTAAAAATTAAACAGAAGGAAAAAGATTAAAGAAAGAATGGCAAAAGGCAATGCAAAAGGATTTAAGAAGCCAGTATAAAGAGAAGACATTCAGTTATGAGAAAGGAATAGCAACTACTAGAGGAAAACTACTTGAATATAATGAATCAAAAAATGGAGTGAAAAATTATGGAATAAGAGATTAATTTAAAAGTACACTGGAAGTTACACAACTTACTCTCCATGAAATACAGAAAATAAATACACAAGATCCAATTAAATTTTAAAAATCTGTTTCTATTATATACAT
>JANHGL010020415.1:29452-112759 GCA_024611195.1 Ceyx melanurus | reverse complement strand
TTGCCTTTGTTTTCATTGCAGAAGCTTGGAGATTTAAAAAAAAAAAAAAAAAAAGTGGGTGGGCTGTGAAGAGCAAAACTAATATGATTAAGGCAGGATTTGGGCACTAGCAGAGAGCTGCTGTAGGTGGTGGGAATTAGCAGCAACAGCTGCTGCGCTTCCCATTAGAGGAGAAAGGGAAGAAGGTCCCTGAAAGGATGGGTCTCCGGCAGGCTGGGAGGGCAGCGGCGGCAGCGAGCCCAGCAGTGTACGTGTCCCGAGGTAAGCGATGGTGGTGCATCGGCAGCACCAGCCCCGGTGGCCATGGGGAGCACAGCGGAGAGGGGCACAGCTTGGTGGCTGGGGAGGGATGGGAACAGTGGGTGCAGCCTGGCAAACACCCGTGGGAAGGAACTGGTGCTCGGGGGTGCTTGTGTGAACTCCTGTGAGAAATCACACCCGGCAAGGGAGGTTTGGGGGATGCCTAGGCAGGAGGCTGACTCCACAGGTCTCAGCAGGGGCTGGGATATTTAGCAAAGGCTCCTGAAACTTCCCACAATAATACAACTGGTTGGAATGGCACAATGCTTGCCTGTAGAAGGTTAAACTGCAGCAGTCTGCTCCCTGCTTCAGGCTGGACACAAACAGTTTTGTGTGCAGTGGTGGTTTGTGAGAGTCAGCTGGCAAGTTTCAGAAGTGCTAAAGACAGAGGTATAAATGAGGCCTCCTCAGTCTCTGGTTTCCTCTGATTTATTTACCTCTGCTTATTGACTAAGTATAACAAAATCTAATTCAAGAAAAGCTGCATGTAGAGAAGAAGATGTTAGAAAGCACTACATTAAAAGCAGGACTACCAGCCTTATGAGATCCATTGCAAAGAATACCACACGCTTGTCCTTCAGCTTCGCTTTCTAAAGGGCATTCTGAAAAATCAGAATAACACAATACTCCAGCTAATCTGGAAACGTGTTTTGTGCCAGCCACCAAAGCTGAGAGGTACTAATGACATGGTATATCAAGTATTAAACTTCACTTGTGTTGAGAAAAAAAAAAGGCTTGCTTGGATTAAAAATTTGAGAAATCTTTTAAGAAATCTTAACATTAGCCAAAAAAGCTGCTTGTTTATCTCAGGCTTCCACTGATGACTTCAGAGACAGCATTGCTGTTGTCTCACCAGCAACAGTGAGCCCTGACTGAGAAGGACAAGCTGAAATGCTGCTAGGTAGCCAGGAATGGGTCTCATGGTCACAAAACACCCAATACCCCCAAGTTATGAAGTGTGGGCTGCTAAAAGGTCATTCAGATCCCATGTGCTGTCCCAGCCATGTGCTGGGACCTGCAGCATCTCTGCATGTCTAAGGGTGGATGTTGTCTCCATTGTTTAGGTTGCATGTTTGGGCTGGGAATGGTGGAGAGTGCTGAGCATGTTTGTACAGAGCTTCCTCCTCCTCTAAATGCTACAAGGTTTTTTAGAGCAAATCTTCCCCGACTGCTCCCTACATGGGTGACTTTGCAAGAAATGCATCCTCTTGCAGGGCACCTACCCTCCCAGCCTCAACAATTTACTTCAAAATGTGAAGTGCTGTGGATTACCAAGGTGGCTCCATGCACCACAGAGATCATTTATTCTCCTTCATTTCAAGGCTATAGGAAGGGCAGCTCTGAAGCTCAGCTAATTCAAAGGTACCAGACAGGCTCAAAGGCTGCTGAAGCTGCTGCTTTGAAGCAAACCTGTCCATTGGTCTTGGCTGCAGGATGGAGGAGAGCAGAAGAGCCCATATTGCCATTGCTGGCTGGGCATGCACAACCCTGTGCTTGGTCTCCTGCGCGGCCGCCTTCTCGCACGGCGCGAGCCTTTCTGCCTGCACGGACATGATGCCCAGGCACCTGAGAATGCAGCTTCACAGCCCCAGCAACAACTATGTTACTGTCCACACCAACATGTCCTTCTACTTCCCAGGCAACAAGGTTCCAGGTAAAGAACAGCTTCTAATTTTTTCATCTGAAAAATACATGATAACTAATCTCAAGTGACAGCATTAACCTTTGTGAGGGGTGGGAAGAGGCATAACTGCTCCAAGTGAGCTATGCCACCTCATTGTGAGGAAGCAAACATATTTACAGAGGCATTCTGTTTGCAATGCTTGATCTAAGGGTCCTCGGGTGATGGCTGACTCCCAGTTTTCAACATGTTGGGCACTGACTATTTGCCAGAGGCAGATGTTACGTTCGGATGCTTTGAGTGGGATTCACTTATCTCAACTATGTCTTAAAAATACAGGATCTTATAATATGCAATGGCACATAAGAGGCACCTGCTAAGGCTGAAGTTGCCTTCACTGCTCCTCCCCACTACACGAAGGGATCTGGGTGACTTGCCCAACTCTTGGGTACAGTTGGGCATTGCAGCCCGTGCCCAGAGTCACCACTGCTGAGGCAGATGCAGACAGCCGAGAGGCACTGCTCCGCAGCCTGGTCACTTGCCTGCTCATCCCCATGCAAAATAAAACCCCTCTGAGGGTAGCACACAAGCTTTTGCACATGTACAGGATGGGACCCAAACCTTCCTTCTCAGAAATGGCTGAATGCAGCCTAACGTAGGCAGCTTATAATCAAGAGAGGAATGAAAAACTCAAGCAAATACTGTCTGCAATTACATACTGCAAAGTCAAAGTCTGTCCACCGGACAGACTGAGTGCTACAGTCTGAGACAGACTGTGAGGATAAAGACAGTGAGATGTTTGTGTTGTTGCACAGGGTTTTCTTTTGATTCCAGTGCTACCACTGGAAACTCCACTGTAAAGAATTCACCCTATAACTATGAGACAAATCCCTTTGTGTCCCGTGTTTCATCTTGCAGTGACAGTGAGGAGTACCCGGGATTTTATGGGCTTTTTGCTTCAAGCTCGCAAAGTGTCTAATGATGAAGTTGCTGGCACGTTTGTCTTCATCCCTCCTGGTTCCAAGCTGCTGACTTGTTTTGAAGATGGTGACACTGTCACCCACTCAGACAAGTCACTGAAGAGAAACCTATCATTCGTATGGAAAGCACCAGACCAACCCATTGGAGACATCAAGTTCTTGTAAGAACATGCTTGTTCCTCAACAGAATTTGTGTCTTCTTAGTTAAAGGCTTGGTTTTATTTTTCCACTGTACTTGTCCAGAACAGTGGTTCATGTATTTTGAACCCCAGATATCTAAATACTTATCAGATGCTGCAAGAGTATCCCAGCTGGTTCATAAATCAACATTTATACCTGTTGGGAAATGCTGCTTTCTATTTATATGGTCACTACTTTCTCAGAACAAATACATTGAAAGATAATGGCCTAAAAACTTAGAAACTAATTAAAGCATAAAGAGAGAACTATGATCACATTGCCTGACTCTAAACAATACAGCCCTTAGGGCTTCCCTTCTTTTTTAAAAAAAAATTAAGAAATTAAAAATGAGTGGTTATTTTAAAAGTTAAATGTAAACAGAATTATTCACAATAGGAAGAGAGATTGAGCACTGGGTCAAAACTTGACATCTCTTTTTTGCACCAACGCCAAAAACTGTGCAAGTACTTTGTTTCTGATCTGGAATGAAATTAAACATCTTGTAGCTGTCTGTCTTAGAGGAAGCAGAGCAACTTTTCATTTTGGAAGAGATTAAATTGTTATGTTTTGATTTTATATAAACCACTTCGAAGCTGCTTGGCCAGATCCTTGGCTGCTCCCCAAAACATGTGTCTCGGTGAGTGCTGTGGCTTGTGCATCTCATTGTAATTCAACACAAATTCACTGAAAGTGAAAAATACTACTGCTTGGCATTTCCAAGTTTGGCCATTGTTTTAGATGGGAAAAATACTATCAAAACCACATAAAACTGAAGCAACTGACTAAACCCAGCCCAAGCCAAACACCACCTATTCCTAGCCACCTGCTCTGATGCTTTCTTTACCCTCTGGCTTTTGATCTTCCAAGGTGATTTTTCATGGCCTCTCCCCTTTTCTCCTTATCACAGCATCTGGAAAAAAACCTCCTTGTTAGGCTTAAAAATGCCTCCGAAGAGTCATCTGGCACAGGAAATCCTGTGTTGGTTTCCTCTTAGCTAATTGTCAGAAGCAGCTGAGCATTTTTGAGCTGAAATTCCCCCCAAAATCTCCAGCTTAAATAAGGCTCTCTGGGTGAACAGTTAAAGGTTGGCCAGTGCAGTTTTGGCACCTAACAAAAAGCAGTGGCTTAAATGGGCTCAAATATCAGAAGGCTGAGAAGAGTGACTTTCCCCTTCCTACCTATTCTGCTGTTTGTACAAGCTACATTGGCTTGCTTTAATTAGTAAATACCACTGTTGTTTCCTTGCCTACAGAAGATTATGAGCAGAGCTAGTCAAAGTTTTCCAAATGTACTTCTATCAATACAATGAGCGTAATAGTGTGGGGTTTTTTTGTGTTTTTTTTTTAAATTTTAAGTTCCCAGACGTTTTGTAGCTGATCTTAGTTATGAGTAGTGAGTGGGTCTTCACCCTGTATCTTTCTTATGGCACCTGATAAATTTTATTTGTAATGCAAAACATGTGATAGGCTAAATTTTCAAATACTTCTGCATCACTTCTGTCTTCAGACTAGTCATTGTGACTGTTTAAACAGATGGACATTTTATTAATGCTAAAGAGCCAGTAAATTCTTGCCTAATTATGTTTTAACAGCATCTCAGTAGTCCAGTCATACTTTGTTTACTGGGCAAAGATTGAATCTACTGTTGTGGCTCAGCGGGGGCAAAACGAAACACTCTCTGGCAGCGGCAAGAAGCCTGACCCTGTAACACCCACGGCCTTGCGAGGATCAGCCAACCCACACCTGGCAGGTACAGTGAGCACAGGCACAGGTCTCTTACCAACCCTTCCCACACAGGAGTTTTACGGTTTAGTCTGGGCAAGTGTTGAACACAAGTGACCCATACAAGCTGGAGGGACTTGTTTAACTTCTGTGGCCACTGGGGAGATCAGCAATGGCTGTGGTGAGCTCCTAAAAAGAACCAGTTCTGAGAAGGGTACCAGAAAGATAAACAGGGTTGCCAGATGTTATAAGTCCAATGCAAACTCTAAAGACAACATAATTTAACTAAAATATCATCTCCTAAAGACAAGCAAGTACAATTAGAAATGTTTTCTAAATAAAGGTGTACATTTGCTCCTGAATGTGACTAGTGTCCTTCAGGTATGTATTTAGTTATATACTTATGAGACCTTTGGTCAGTAAAATGCTCCAAGAATTTACTTATACCCAAAGCAAATGTGTTTCTCAGCATTTTTGGCGCAGCATCAAGATTGAGTTTTAATTATTTTACTTGACAATATTAAGGCAAAAGGCTTTGCTGCTTTACTTCCATCTGTGTTCCCACTTAAAATGAAGAGACATGAAATTAAAAGACAAAGTCACAGTTACGATCTCTCCTGGAAAACGTTACAGAACCAAGTGAGACTTGCAATAAACAAACCAAAGACAATATGAACTTCTCCTCTCTCCCTGCTCCTTGTTTTGTCTCTGTGCTGGACAAGGTCCCACCTCTCCCATGAATGCCACTGGCTCCCCTCCACTCACCCCTGTGCCACCTGCCAGCCCCACCAGCATTGCGACAATGCCGGCACTGGAGCCAGGCTTCGGTGTTGTGTCAGATGCCTATCCTGCTGCTGAGCCAAAGCAGCTGACCCGGCCATCGCGAGCTGTGTCTGGCAGGAGCAATGGGTCCAGCAGCTGGCAGCTGGAGCCATCCCTGACCACCCAAGACCCTGACATGGTAGACACCTTGCAAGGTTTCCTCTCCTGGGACAACACCTCCAGTGACAGCACCTCAGACAGGTAACCTAGGCAAGGGGAAGAGTTATTTCTCCAGCCCTTCTGGGGAAAGAAAATAGTACCAGTTTCCCTGTGGGTGAGTTAGGGTCCATGTAGGAAGGTGTCTCTGGCTGGGGGGAGGTGAGCTGGTGTTTGCTTGCTGAAATTTTGAGAAATAATTCTTTGGAGATTGCATGTGATGGGCGTTGACAGGAAGAAAATCTCTAACACTCAAAAAAGCCCACATTGCACTACTCAGCCCAGTGGAGGACTGGCCAGGTGGCTGAAAAATGTGATAAAAACTACTGACTTCTACAAGATTTTTCTATAAGCACATGCAAATACTCAATGGAACAGTGAACTCCACAGACCTATTTCTCTATCCACAGGGAAAAGGAAGAAAGGATTCAAAGCAATTAGGAAATCTGGGCTTGAGGATGTCTACTCAGAAGTCTTTGAGGTTTTGGGCCGCATGAGCTTTATGCAACTTTCCATATTGTGGGTAAAAATGATGAGGATAGGAATAGATGACCAGGTGTTATTAAACTACAGCCCAGTATGGTCTGCAGTGGCTACATGTGGCCTGAGTCTGCTGGAGGGAGGGGGTGCAGAGCCCAGGGATCCCCGCGTCAGCCACAGCAACAGGTCTCGCTCGCTAACCCAGCCTTTCCTCTGTCCTCGCCTTAGTGTGGGAAGTGTTCCCAGCGCTGCCAGCCCACGCCTGTGTTCCACCTGTACAGAAGATAGGGAGGTAAGCAGCAGGGACAGGGGTGATGCCTTCTCCAAAGACAGAAAGGTCTAAGAGAAGATGAGGATCAATTCTCTGTTCCATCACCACACCAAGCAGTTTGTGTGCATCTCATGTGACTAAAACTACATTAAGACTGTTAAGAGTTCAGTGCTTTTTTTAACTTTACCTGGGAATTGTTTTTCATATATATATAACCTTTTGAGCCTGCTGCCTGGGTTTTTAAGAGTCCTGCTATAAAAACAATATAAAATAACTTTTCCATATGTAGATGTGTCTAAAGGCTGGAAACATGTTTTATTCCTATGGAATCCTGCAATGTTACTTTCCAGAGGAGCTGGATAGGTACCACCCACAACATTCACTAGAGGTCAAAGATTTCATCTTTCCTGGGGATGGCCAAGTAGAGTTGTGTGCTTTCTGAGGGCAGGGTCAGCCCAGGAGGCTGAATGGATCAGAATGGCAGAGGTGGTGGACATGATGGCAGTGGCTGTGGGTTGGTTAGCCATAGGCATGGGGTCCACACACTTGAGCCAGCTGGAAGAATTGGAGCTGGCAGAAGAAACAAATGGGTGGGAGCACCTTTCAGGTGACCTAGATCTGGGTTGCAGGATGCCACAGTAGGAAGAGAAGTAATCTCGAAAAGAAAAGAAAAGAAAAGAAAAGAAAAGAAAAGAAAAGAAAAGAAAAGAAAAGAAAAGAAAAGAAAAGAAAAGAAGCCATACATAAGAGAATAAGGTAGAAATATTTAGGAAGGAGTGAAGGACAGAGAACAAGTAAAGGAGAAACATGTAACATAAGCATCTCGTGTAGCCATGGAGAGAAGTGGAGAAACAATCGAAACACGTAACCAAAGGAAAGGAAAATTATTACACAAGACAAAATAACAAAATTAAAATAGTGAGAAACCAGGAAAGAAAAGAAGTATACAGAGAAAGGAAAAATGAGGTGAGAGAACAAGTACTTGTGAGAACATTCAATTTTCTAACCCAAAGTCCCAAATTTTGTAGTATATCCTTACAGTACAACATTTGCATTTTGAGGGCAAGTGATCCATACACATGCAAACCTAACTTTGCCAGCCAGCTACTTTACAGTTTTTTACAGCCACTGAAAGTATTTTATTTACTACTTTATTTTACTAGCACCTTCAGAAACTGTCTTTGCCACAAAAGATGCTCTGACCCTTGCTCTGGGAAGCAAAGTAGGGGATACTTTGCTTTCCAGCTTGCCAGGGCTCCTACCTCAGCTTTGTGCTCCTGTCACAGTGTCTTTCCAGCAATCTTCAAAAATCACTATTGATAGTAGAGGGTGAGAGTTTCTCTGATGTAATTAATGGATGTGTGAAAAAGCCTGCTGGGCTGGACAGGCTGGAGAGGTGCCAGCTACTGAGGGCCAGATCCAAATCTCAGTGGAGCCAAAGAAAAAGCCTCCAGTACATTTTGCAGGTTTTGGATGGGGACTCAGGTGCACAGTGGGAATGGAAAAATTCATTGGGGGCCTCCTAAATTATATGATTGTTTCACAGTTAGTCTTGGATGATGTCTGCAGGAAAGCCTGGGGTACAGAACTGGCATTGAGTGGCTGTCATTTTGTGATGGATAAAATAAGGTGTGCTGCACCAAACAGAGCCCCTAGGAACAGGAGCATGCAAGAACAGTCACTCCCACTAAAATGGGTCATTAAGCAACACTGAGAAGCAGCAGGTTTCAAACTGGTTGTGTAGACTGAGAAAACAAGACCAGTTTTTGGGGAGAGTTCACAGGTTGTATGTGATTGACCCAAAACTGCTGATGTCAAAGGCCATCCCAAGTCTCCTGGGTCCCTCTGCTCCACAGTTTGATCCACAGTCTCAGAAAGGAGATATCAAACCCCAGCGGAACCAGTGCGGCCCTAAACATGAATCTTAACTGGGGATTCACTCCTGTCATTTCAGCATGAGCCAGGAATCACTCAAGGTGACAACTGTTTTTTAAGTGATTTTTCTGCGTGATAATTATGTTTGCTAAAATCACCATAACGGAAGGCAAGGCAGAGACCTTCCTCTCTGCCTGTGCCCTTCATCTCTGCCCCTTCAACCTGCTCTGCCTTGCCTCACTAGGACCAAAGCCCCGTTCCTTGTCCCTTCCTCCATCCCATGACAATTCTGATAGGGATGGAGTGAGATTGAGTCTGCCTCATTTTCTGAAAGCTACTGAGTAACCGGGGAATAGAGCAGAGTTATTGCAAGGCCAGGGGGACACCTGGGTGTCAGAAATACAGAGCTAAACCATAACATGATGTAGGTAGTGAGAACATAATCATCTTCTTTTCTCTTCCCTCACCACACGCTGTGATTTTGCTTTCACAGGCCAGTAGTGAGAGCAGAGATGTCTTGAAAGCCTTCCCACATGTGACAGCATCTCCTCCTACTTCGCATGTACACACTCACCTGGGTGATGCTGCTGTGACAACAGCCTGGTTTGGTGATCCTGATGCTGCTGGCAATTTGTCATCATCTTCAAGGCAAATGGCAGAAAGAAAGCTGGCACTGCAGCCAGAGGAGGCAGGTGCCAGGGATGAGGAGGAGGAGGAAGAGGCAGATGGGAATACCTTGCCATGGGTCACCAGACCAGCTCCTGAATCTGCTGTTCCTGGGAAGGGAGAAGACCCTGGCAAAGGGTCCCATCTCCTAGCAGCCCAACTTGGTATCCTCCTGGTCTGCACGGTCACCCTGGGCCTGGCGCTGGCAGCTGCCGTGCGCTGTGTCTGTGCCCAGCATTGCCACAAGCGCACCGAGGTCTCCTTCAGCGAGCCTGATCCCAGAGCCATCTCTGTCGGAGGAAGCGGGGAGGTGATGCACTTCAGAAAGATCCGGGAGAACAGCTTCGTGCTGGTGCAAGCTGAGTACAACTGGGTCAGCCCTTCAAGCAGTGGGAAGAAGATGATCATCTGAGTATCTGCAACACTGAAAGCAGGGCTACAGTGGCTGGTGTAGGTGAAAATAGCCCAGCTGCACAGCACAGGTTATAGGAAGCAGCAGTGTAGTTCCTCTGTGTGCCCCCTTACAGGTAAACAGCTGCTAGTTCAGACAGAAGTGTTAGTAGGAAATACCTAAGTTACAGCTGCTAAGAAAATAGAAGTTGATAGATTGCTCAGTGTGTTACATGTACCACAATTGTATAGCTGCTCGTTAGCTGTCACTGCAGCCACGACATAATCTTCTTCTGTTGCCTTAAGGATGTAGCCAAAAATAGAAATTCTTCCTCTGCACTGTAGTATTGTCTCCTCTTTAATCTCAGCAAAAGTTTCTCATCATACCTTTCTTTCTAGAAACTAGAAACCCCTGATACAAACACATCTGTTCTCTTTTAGGAGCTTGCAGATTTGATTCCGTGCACTTGGTATCTCTCAGATGACAAAATATTTTCCAGTAGGTTTTCAGTTTCAAGTTGAGAAATAAAAAGCAACAACTCATTAGTGGAGAACATTGATTCAAAGAATGCTGAATTGATCTACAGGAGTGAAACCCAGGACGACGGACATTGGCTTTTGGGGGAGAAACATGCCTCCTCATCAGGTGCAAATGGAAGAAAACCTTTCCCGTCCATTTGCACCTGATGAGGAAGCTTGTTGATGCCTGACAGCCAGCATTTACTTAGTTTTTTACTTTGAGTCAGCTCAGTAACACTCTCTGCAGAAACATGCACTGAGAAGTACCCTTCTCAGGTCACGGTGGAGATCCCCAGCAAAGTCTGCATGGAAAGTTAACAGCATCCTTGTACTCTTGAGTTTGTGCAAACTTCTCTCCAACCAGGTGCTTTTCCTCAGAAGGCCACTAAAACAACCCTCAGAAAACATGAAGATCCTTTACACCTTCTAAGAAGAATAAGTTTATTTTACAGCAGCTTTGAAAGAGATAGAAATAGTCCTGATAATGGTCCTCCTGAGATGTTAGACCCTTTCAGAGAGTAGAAATCACCCCTTCTGGAGTCCTTTTCTAAGGCGGAGGGGCTCAGATGGTCCCCAAGCTGTGTAATGGGGGACAGACTTAAGTGTTGGTGCTGCAGCTGATGTCACAGCCTGCAGCAATCCCTCACGACCTAAACAGATAATGGCAGGACCCTGATGGTTCACACATCCTGCCTGGTGACAACTTCTCCCTCTGTCAGGAGAGGTCTGTGGCCATGTCCAACTGACCAGCTGACCATCCTCATGCTTGATAATCAGTAAAAGCTCTGCAGTCACGTATCTCCATTACCTTGCCCTTGACTTCAGAGGAGAGGAGTGGGAGTCCGATGGGTTCTTCTATTCAAACCCCAACAGCATGATGAACACAGTGCATGTTTTGCTAACAGCACCTTCTGTAAGCATTCAGAAAGAGATGGTTTCTGATCATACCACACAACATGATGCTTTGCACTACACACGTGGCCAAATTTCTATTGAGTTAACTCCTAGGGCCTGGTGAACCTCATGCAAAATACATGAGTAAGAAAAGAAGTGTACTCACAAATGCAGCTTGCAGAGATGAGTTTGGTGGTGTTAACCATTGCACTTTGAAGAGTGGCCACACCATGGCCCTTCCACTGCAGAGTAATCAAGGGTAGTGCTGTAAATGAAAATACATCTGTTCTAGTAATCAAAAGGCTGCTGGGTGAATGGTTTTATGTTCAGTAAGCTGAGCTTAAGCATTACCTACTGGAAGTCTACAGGTTTTTAAGTCCAGACACTGACAATGGCATTCCTCTCCTGTCATGTGCCTTAGAAAGAAAGAATGTTTCTGTAACCCAGTGTAGCTCAACTGTATAGCAACTAAAGCAGACCGCATTTAACTCATTGTTAATGCAGCCAAAAAAAAAATCCTAATTAACTGAGAAAATAGGTCAACAAGCTCATAAATATTTAAAGAACTATCACATATTATTTTAAAAAGTTTCCTATGATGGCATAGCTGTTTATGAATAAATTACAACTACCTATGGCCTCTTCCACTATCTCTCTAGGTTTAATGTTACCAGCTATAAAACCACAACCTTCCTTTCCCCAGCTCTTTCCCTACAACACACCACCACTTCTTGTCAGGCTGACTGGAACATGTGAAGGGCTCATGAAGATCTTTGATTAGGACAGTGGCACTTCAACACCACTCTGCCTTCTGCCAAACTCTGCCTTCTGTTAAATTTATGCAACTCTAGTACTATTAGTAGTAAAACCAATAATGATAAGCTCTGAGGGACACAGCTCCTTTGAATTAGTAATGAGTTTTGCTACTTTGTGGACTTGGCTGAGACCTAAAGTGCTTATGTTTTATTTTTTTTTCTTCTGAATGATATGTCGTTTATTGTAGTTGCCATGACAAGAGGGATGGAGGTTTTGTCTCTTCTTAAGGCTGTTAAAAACATGAGCACTGATTAATTTATTAAAAGACAAACCATTCAAACATCCCTATTGGTAAGTGACTCAACTTGTATGGAAATACTTCAGTGCTCGTGTTTGGAGCAGGTTTAGGAGAAAAAGACAGAATTAAAGAAAGGAACAAACCATTGTAATATTTACTGGAGGGACAAGTGAAAGACTTGGCTTGCTTCCTTCTCCAGGTGCATGACTGTGCTGGCCACAGATACTCTGCTGGAACCAAGGGATCTCTGTTCCTCCAGCATGGGTCACAGCCTGCAGCCGTCTGTGACACACATCGGCCTGCAGCTGTCTGTGGCTGCCATCTCTCAGCAAAGTGACAGGGCTTTGGCTCAGAATTGCGCACCAAAGGTGTGGAAAGCTACTCACATTCAGCTCTATTGCACACCTATCTCCAGCCTTTCTCCCAGACAAACAGGCATCGAAGGCAGTCTTGGTAGTGAAAACTCCCATGGCTTAAATCCTCCAATGCCATTACAATGCTTGAACTATCCTAACTCCAAATATAAAGATTTAGAAATAACCCTTGCTTGCACACTCTTTTTCCTACCTCATGTCACTCTGATTCATCCTTTCCTTCTGCTCCACAAAAATATAAACCACTGCCCCTAAAGCACCAGTCCTGCATGTTAAGTGTGTAATAGCATCACTGATTCCTACCACTTTCTATGGTATCTAAAATTTGTTTGGTTTTACCCATCATCAAGCCCTTCCATAAACCTGTTCCCCTTCTGCTTCAGAGGGGGAGTTATTGCCTCACGAAATGCTGCAGCCAAGCTATTGAAGATGCCACTCCAGCTGAAGCCAGCAGAGGATGGCAGCCCGCCAGGACATTAGTGGCACTAACTGTAACATGAAGAGGTTGCATTAAGCAATGCAGTTGGTCCAAAGCTCAGTTAAGTCATCATAGACACTTCCTGCATTGGCTGAATGTCACTAGTAAGCAAAAAAGCCCAAAGTGCACTGATCTGGTCAGCTCCAAATGGGTGACAAGACTCTCAGGAGAAGACACAAGGACCTGCGGGCACAGTTACCATGGTGGACAGGGATGTGCAAGCTGAAGCTCCCAGCAGAGGCAGGGCTATCCCAAGAGCAGATGGGGATGAGGCCCCAGGCAATACAGAGCTCTGGCTGGGTGACTGCAACAGCTCTTTTGGGACAGTTTCTGCAACTACTTAAGACCACACAAACTAAAGGAGGCAAAGCAGCAAGGCCAGGATCATTCAGCACATTTCCCAGCACACTTAGCATGGAGAGATGAAGCCTGGGCTGCCTTGCTGAGGGGTGGGGATTTGTACTCTCCCTCAGCCCTGAGGGGCTGTCCCTGCTTTAGCTGGGTCCTTAGTGGAGCTGCAGATAGATGTGTTGTTCATTCACTTAGATTTAAATAACAACAAGAAACGCCCATAAAAAGATTAGGAGATGCTCTAAAGATTCCTGCAACATTCAGCTGCAAAAAGACAGATACTTACCTGCAAAAACCAGTGACAAAGTTGTGACCCAATTGGCCCAGATGGTGAACAGCAGAACAGCCTCATCACCCCTGCTGGTGAGACCCCTTCTCCTGCCCCTGCCATGGGCTCAAGGCAAGACTTTGGAAGCCATGGGCTCTGGAAGTCATCGGGTCTGGAGAGCTCTGCAGGGCTTCCTTCCTTTTTTTCCTCTCCACTCTCTCCTGCCAGCTCTTTGAAAGCACCACCTCACCTACAAGAGAGCAGAGAAGGACCTGAGGAGTCACAACTGCCCTCAGACCACGAGCTGCTGAGGGATCTCTCTGAACCCTCTTGTCATCAAATTGTTTCCCCATTGCAGGTCTCATGGCAGCAGCTCTCTCTCCTCATCAGCCCTCTCTCCTCACCAGCACGCACATGACTCTCAATAAAGCATTTTGTTATATGATGTACAAAGGATTGTGTCTCAAACCACATTTTACTGTATATTTAAGGGCATGTTTTGCTGATTTACTGCTGTTCTAGAGAACATCTCCCTCCCTAGCAGGGCAGGCCCATAAAGGATGTATGAGCTCTGACTAATGATTATTAGTACAGCCCAAGGTTATGTACCACAATCAAATAGCGTGTAGGAGGGAAGAGAGACTCCAGCTTACTCTGCTGAGGACAAAGATCACAGATAGTTCTTTGAATCTTCAGATTGCAATATCCATTACAGATTGCCACCTTCTAATGTCAAAAGTATAATTTGTTGTTGAGCAAATGTGTTGCTATTTCACAGGCAAGTCAAAGATCAGCCTTGCTGTGTTTCAGCCTATGCTGATGCACATTAGGCAGCGACAGCCAGGTACCAAGGACACGAGGCTGTCAGTACACTGGGAAAGGCAGAAGACACGACTTGCTGATCTTTATTATGCAAACACACGGCCTGAAGTGGAAAAATATTTAACCCAGTCAAGTAAAGTGTCACCAGTAATTCCCAGCGCCTAGTGTAGCACAAACGCTACAGGTCAGACAAACTAACTGGGACCTCCTGCTCCGGCAGCAGACAGCACAAGTGGAGACACCCTCACTGCCGTGGTTTCTCCAGCGTGGGTGAGGACACAGCCGTTACCGGGCAGGGTGCTGAGGGCACTGCCGTTACCTGACAGGGCACTGAGGGCATAGCCGTTAACAGGCCGGGCACTGAGGGCATCGCCGTTATCTGTTAGGGCGCCGAGGGTATTGCTGCGAGCAGGGAACCGCTCCATGGGGCACAGCAGCCTCGGCCCGTCACTGCCTGCGCCGGCTAAGCCCGCAGGGCGGCGGGCAGCAACTCCCGCGTGGCTCCTATACGGGCAGCGAGCGGCGGCCGCCATCTCGCGCGCCCTTGCTAATTAACTCCACTAACGAGCACGGCCCCGGAGAAGCGCACCCCGCGCCGCCGCCAGGGGGCGGCCTCGCCCCGGCGATGGCAGCTGCTCCTGTCCCGCCGCCCGCCCTCGTCCACCGCCCCAGAGGCCCGGAACCCAAAGGCGTATTCGGGCTGTGACCCTGCGGGTGCCAGAAGCGGTGAGATGGTCATTGCCACAGTCCTGCTGGCTACACTATGCCTGATCCAGCCCAGGATGCCGCTGGCCTTCTAGGCCACCTGGGTACACTCCTGGCTCACGTTCAGAGCGGCACTCCCAGGGCTTTTTCCTCCGGGCAGCTTTCCAGCCACTCTGCCCCACCCCTGGAGCGTGGTGACACACACCCCGACACCCCTTACCTCCAGTCTCCGGGGGTAGTTGAGTTGCCATTAAAGCAAGGGTTGCAGACACAAAGAACAAATGAATGGATCCTAGAAACTAAAAATCATGCTCACCAGCACGCTGTAATTTTCTAAACAGCAAACAAACAAAGTAAGGGCCAAGACAACTTTCAGTCCAGATTTTTCACTTCAAGTCAAAGGACTAATTTGACCGTTGAGTTTTTAAAGGGACAACTATCAGGATTTTTAAGCAATAATATGCAGAAGAGATGACTAGCACACTTGGTGATCTGCATGATTTATTTGGCACAGCCTATTCTTTCCAGAGCAAATCCATAATATTTCTCATCTGTTTGTCAGTAAGAATTTAAAAATTCTTAAATGCTAAAAAGTCATTGAGAGTTTTCTTCAGATGGAAATTGGTTTAAAACAGAACAAATAAGATGATTTTGAGGAAAAAAAAAAGCACTTAATAAAGTCTTATTTAAAGGGAAAACACTCAAGACTTCACTGTTAATCAAAAGAATATTACTTACCTGACTCAGCATCTTTGAAAACAGAAAATAGCAGCAAGTTATAAAAAGGAACCCTTTTTTCCTTCCTTACAGTGATAATTTGTAACAGTTGAATTATTGGCTATAAATACTTTTTTCCTTCTGCTAATATATTGTGCTTCTGGGATTGTTCAGAGCAAACATTTTGTTGCTAAGACAGTAAATTCCTAAACTGGGGCTTCTGAAAAAAGTGCATTCCAAGCAGCAGCTATTCAAAGAATACCACTATGCCATCTTAACAGACTAAATATTCTTTCATTTTCACTATTAAAAAACATTGAAAATTCTCTCAAAAAAAAGTTGTTTTTTTTTTTTTAACATAGAAAACTGATGCTTGCAATATACTGGAGCATATTTATGTATATACCAAAGCTAAAAATTCAAACGGAATGAATTAGCGCAAAGATTTTGCCGTTGAAAGCAAGGAGCTACTAGACAAGCAAAATACATTCCTAAATATATGTATTCAGTTATAGAACATAGAAGGTTTAAGATCAATACTGTTACACTTGGAGAAGAGTTCCTCTATAGGTAATAAGCACCTTACCTAAGTAAAAAAAAAAAAAAAAAAAAAAAAAAGCTACCTAAAAATGTTCAAAATAAAATGGTACCAGCAAGATCTGACTTGTGTTTTAAACAATATCCTGATAAATTAAATGAGATTATCTGGGAACACTGATATGCACTGATATGTAATAGTAGAGACACATACAGTTCTTTATGCCCTTTATAATCAGAGGGGTTACACAATTAGTGTTACACATCACAAATACTAGTTACCTGATCAGAAACAAGGTAAAAGTCGGGCTCCACGGACCTCAGCGCTTTTATTCTGTTCCCCTGACTCACATAAAATCCCACATATCACAGCTCAGCTGTGTTTTTACATTTGGACAGGCCAGAAAGAGGCGAGTTTGTGAGCACAGGGTAGCACCCTGGGAAGTGCATCTCCCACGGCTGTGGGATTTGGCTCAAGCTCGGGGAGCGATGTGTGCACGATGCTTGACGACAGCAGAGCTGGAAAGAGACAGGCTTCCCACATTAACACACTGTGAGCGGCATCAAATAGAGTTATCCTATTAGCTGGCTGAAATTGTGTCATACTCTTATTTTTAGTACGCTATTATGCCTCTGGGAGATATTTTATTTAGCAGGGAACTGGACTGCTGTAGTGGTTTTCTAAGGGGGGCTTTAGACAACTGGCTGTGAGCTACCCTGAACGCCTGTGGTTGTTCTGGGGCAGGAGTAGAGTGAATGAGTGAGGCAAATGCTGCACATGTGCCTCTTTTAGTCCTGAGCCACTGTTTTGGAAATTACAGTTACTTTTTCCAGACAAACAACGGTCTAAACTATTTCATTGAAAAATTATTTTTCTAATCATTTCTATAAAGAAAAATACTGAGTTTCTCCTGAAATCTCTCTTAATTTAAAGCAACATTATGAAATGGAACAAGCAAGAATTTGCTGAAGAACTCAGCAAAACACATCACAAAGTAGCAGGGGATTGCTCAAAGGACCAATAGAGATTGTAACACTTAACAGGCACACAGGTCCACAGCTCACTGCAGTGGCTGTTTCCATCCAGCAGAGTTGTGAGTTCCAATGAATTACATGAGAAACAAAATTTGCATGGGTCAAGTTCTTCAGCATGAGCACAAAAAGCTGACTTTGGCTTTCCCAGGCAGCATCTTGGAAAGCTGCCCTGGTTTCGCAGTCATGGTTATCCTGTCATGCTGCCACAGGATGGGGTCTCTTAGAAGAGAGTATGTGAAGAGATGGTCTCCAAGCAGATGAGAGCATCATCTTGGTGATGCCACTAACAGGTTCACTTAGGGACAACTAACTGGGAGAAGTTAAAAAAAAAAAAAAAAAAAAAGCAGCAGCTATTTCATCATTTACTTCATCAAACACTGTTGACAAGAAGTGGCAAAACTACATGGGGAAGGCACTAGGAAACAGACTGGATTCACATCTTGGGTTCCAGGCTATGCAGAAGACAAAGAACACTGAGGGGAAGGACTGCAGTCACAATGCTAAGAAATGGAGCAAGCACAGAATTACAAAAGCTTTTGTCAATAGAATTTCATACCCAGTTATTGGCACGGGACTTTCAAATTTTCTTTCCTGCGATTTCTCTGGCAAAAGACCAGTTCTCACATAACCTCCATAATTTTTTCAATCCTGTCAATGAAATTGTCTTTTGTTCAAGGCAGCCCATTTTCTTTCCTTTTAAGAGTTGATTTCCCTTAGAATTTGGAACAATTTCCTAAGAAAACTGACCATGAATAGTAATTTTTCTCTTGGAGAGATGAACTAACATCAGCACACTAACATCTGCAAGCCTTTGATTATGGTATAATTGTGGATGGAGATGGGATGGAGCCCACCCACAGAGAATGCCATCCAAAGAACCTTTTCTCTTCTTAACTGGGTGAGAAATGGTTATGCCAGGTCTTTAAGATCTTTTAGGTCTTAAAGGTACAGGTCTTACCCAGGTAAAGAGGAGACAATATGCACCAGCAGGGGCTCCTTAGGAGATAAGTGGGCAGCCTCTTCTGTGTGCTGCAGCAGCTGGGCACTGGCTGTCTCTCCGAGCAGCGATCACAATCTGTTTCTAACCTCATGCCTGCTTCTGGTCTGGACTAGCAACACGGTTGTTTTGAATCTACCAGACAGGCTAAGAATTAACAGGTTATTTTATTCCTTAACAAATCCAGCTATTGGGATCAACTCAGTGGGGCTCTTTTCTACACAATAATGCCAAAAGCCTTTGATCTGCCTGCCCTCTGCCCAAGAGTAGGTGGCAGGGAGCAGAGCCCGATTCAACACCAGCTATTGCTCATTTTCTTGTTACTCTATGGGTCACTGGTTGGCAGAAATATCTGCAGAAATACATTTTAAAATATTTTGAAAACTTGGCCTCCACTGATGAAAAAATTGTGGTGACTCATGCTCCCATCAGCTCCAGACCTGATTATTGCTGTTTGATGGACTGAGAGGCTGATATTCTACCATGGCTGCAGTTTGCTAAGGGGAGCAGCTGAGGCCTCATTGGCACCAACTGCTTCCAACACATCTCTCTGGTCCTTTTAATCACTAGCAAATTTAATTTCACTTCTCATTGAAGATCTAACTCTCCAACTTTCTGGCAAGAGAACACTTTGAGGCTGCTTTCATGACCTCTGGTACAGCTCTAGATGCCAGCATGGAGCACACCAGCCTGCAGCAATGCCTTGCACCAGCAATACCTGGCACTGCTTTCTCTAGTCCTGCACATCTAAAGCCACTGGACAGTCCTTGTTCATGCTATATCAGAAGAGTACTTGCCATCCTGCAGTGTTCTCTGTTGAACAAGAATTTTACGGGAACCACACACACGCTTTCAAGAATTTAATTCAGAATGCCTCCTCAAAGAAGTCACAGTCCAATGATCACAAGTGAGAACATGATTTAAGAAAAAAATCAATACAAAACAAAACACCAAACAGAAGACAACATCCCCCTTCTGACACTATTCTGATATGATGCTGTAGTTTTGGTCTGGAAGAATGAGGCTCCCCATGGAAATGGGGAAAAAAGAGATTTGGTTTGTTAGATTAAGGCAAGGGCAGGCCATCAAATCTGAAGTGAAATACTCTTCATTTACCCTCTTCATGTGCTACCTTATCACCGAGCTTTGTTAGAACAATGGCAGGGCTTTTCAAACAGCTTCCCTGGGGAGACCACTCTGTAGCTTAACAGCCCTTTCACTGGAGATGTGCAAGTGTAACCAAGGGCAGAATTTAGTCTCTTGTCTATTTAACGTGTTTGCAAAGGACTGTATGTGTTTCTGGCACTTTATAATAATAGTAATATAAATGCATTTGGATTATAACAAAATGGAGAAATGATGATT
The DNA here is from genome assembly GCA_024611195.1 of Ceyx melanurus. Lineage (NCBI taxonomy): Eukaryota > Metazoa > Chordata > Aves > Coraciiformes > Alcedinidae > Ceyx > Ceyx melanurus. The sequence continues at coordinate 93,181 of JANHGL010020415.1, read as the reverse complement.
TAGCCCTTTACTGTATTGTAATTCCCAAATGTATCAACATCTATTTAAGTGCAAAATAGTCTACAGTTTACAAATACAATGCTGCAATCATCTGCTGTAAAGGTTCTATATGAGATTATGATTCACTACAAAACACAACTCAATGTAAAAAAAAATCATTTTAATGTCAGAAAAATCATCCAAAAAGTAGCTTTTTCTCCATATGCAGTCCTGGCAACAAAAAAAAAAAAAAGAAAAAAAAAAAAAAGAAAGGTATACCAGGGACTTGGTCCTTTCTACTGATTTCTACATATATAACTGCTCATCTCTTATGCACGTATGAACTTGCACATAAATAAATGTGCTTCCAGACAGACAATATTTCATCTTGCCTTCTAACCTCCTGCTGTCGAGATACTTTCACAGAAAACCATACACAAATAAAAATGACAGTTCCTCTTTCCCTGGCTGCCAGAATAATGCAGGTACACTACTTCTGTAAAAGCAAGCTGCTGGATTACTTGCCTTTTGCTCCATGAACAAGCACAACTGTGCAGCTTCTGTCGTATAACCTACTCACACTAAATAAAAGAGCTATTAAGAACAAAAAAACAACCCACAACCACCTACTTACGCTAACTAAAAGATCTATAAGAACAACAAAAAAAAACCAACCCCACCACACAACCACAACTGTAACTACATAAAAAATGATTTATCTTGGACCTTTTATTGAGGTCATCAAAAGCTTCTCAATTTAGTGCACAAAAAGGGAAATAAAACATTTGATTAACTCAACACAGAGTGCTAAGATTCCCTGTGACCTCTGAAGCACTCTTTTATTGTTTGGGCTTTTTTTTTCCTCTGCTGTCATTAGATTGGATTCTAGATATGCAGAAGATAAGTGTTGATGATCAAGACTATCCTTAGGTATTAACATGGGCAATGTTTTCACTCACCATCAGTTCTGTGTGACTATTTTCAATACCAGGTATCTCTCAGTTAAATTTTAAGCCAAGAAATTAAAAAGATTCAGAACTGTTCCATCTCTCTACTGAAAAACTGTTGGGAGTTCAATAAATTATTTTTGAGTTGATGATAATTTGCAGTATTGTGAGGACTTTCCCCAAGTTTAGGTCATAAAATATTTCTGTGCAGCTCATGGATTATTATTTTTTTACAGAAAAAGCAAACAGTTTAAAAGCTTACCCACAAAAGAACAAAACACAGGCAACAGAGGTAAAAAGTTGACCTAGAGGATAAGTAATTTTATATAGTTTTCCTATTAACAAAATTAAATGCAAAACCATTCTGTTTATTAAAGATGTATAGGCATAATAACAAGTCATAAAACAAACATATTCACAGTCTTTAAACATAACAGAATTGATATGTATAATTAAGTTTCATTAAGTACGCATTTAAAAATATGCATTTCAGTTTTCATTTATATTCCCTTTAGATCAACACCTCCGATACTCATAACACAATATTTAGGCTTAAACCAAGTAATCCACAAGGACTATGTAAAGGCTCTAACAAAACTCCATCTTAAAACAGTTTTAAATGTCTTAAATGTAGAAAAAAAAAAGAAAAAAGGAAAAAGAAATAAGAATGTGTTCAGTGGAATCTAAGCAAGTTGTTGGATATACTGAAAGTCAGAGATTCAGTATGTAGAGGTAGCTCAGTAAGGGTACTTGCAGTGTTGTGACTATTTAGTATTGAGACAACCACAGTAAGTTACTGTATGCTTGAACTCTTCCTACAGATTTTTCAAAAAGTGAGCACTTTTTCTGGGCCTGTTGCTTTGCCATTTAAAACCAACAGAGTCATTGATTTAAATGCGGTTGGAATAAAGTTTTCATATACTCTGGAAATTCAGGTTTATGGAAACAGAAAAGAAACTGTCTCAAGTCTGGACTCTCAGTTGCAGGCTGGGCTTTGTAACCAGTTGCTGGTTAGCATGCTCAAGGAAAGAGTACCTTGGATTTGGCCCAAGAACATGCATGTGGTCGGTTCTCTCCAATGACCTCTCAGGTTGGCCTGCTGTTGGATTTGACTCCCTGTTGTGGTGTGCTGACCAAAACTGTGAGCTCACTGGCCGCTGCCCTTTGCATTCCTGGCTGGTGAGGAGAGCACAGCCTTGGGGAACATTCTTGGGTGGTGGACAGTGCCCTCTCACCTGCTCAGGGTACAGAGCTTGGTCCCTCTCCAGGGAAAGAAAGAATTCAGCATGTTGCCACCTCACATACCCTCCCTACAGGGTTGTTTCACTGGTGATGACACTTCTGAACAAGGTGACATTGTCAGCTCCCTGTAGTTTCTTATACGGATGGCAACAGAGCCATCTTGCCGTGACTGACCATCAGGTAAAGCACCAAGTATCGGTACCAGGTTGTTTTCCTGTTGTTCAACAGGATTAACGGACTAGATTTGGAATATCAGACTCGGTAAACCAAACACATCTTCTTTTCACTAAGGCAAAAGGATATGAATTTCATGTGCTTATTGTCATACAAAAAAAGATCTTTAGCTTGGGTAAATGGCTAGAGCCTTATCAGCGCTATGATAATTTACATCTGCTAAAGATCTGCTCCCAAGTGCTTGCACTCAGTTGCACTGTTAACTGCAATGTTGACCATGACACACATGAAAACTCTGCATTTATATCGATCCCAGTTTGACCTATTTCTTTCATTCCTTTTAATGTTTTAATGCACAATTGCCAGCACAGGTTTTGCAGATGAATACACCTCAAAGTCTGGACTAGACCACACTGAAATCATAATCTCCCAGACAACATGCAGTGCTGGCTATGTTTAAATATATACCTATGCTCCTTTCTCTTCAACACTCCTCTTAATAGTATTCTGTATTTTTTTTTTTTTTTAAAGTTTATTAAGGAGAGTAACAGTTGTGGCTGATTGTCAAATTAGCTATGAAAGCGCTTCTGTTACAATAAGGATTCTGTTAATTGGCAAAAAAACCCCAAAACCAAACAAAAAAATTATCAACTTCCTTGTCCTCACAGGCTATTATTCTTTACCAATGCAGCAATATAGAAAACATAGCTTGGCTTACTACAGTAAAGGCTCTGTTTCAATATTAGCATCCCAAATTCTGCCACTGAAGACCTCTGTGCTTTGCACAGGGGGAAGGAAAAGGAAAAAAAAAAAGAAAACCAAAAATCTGTGTTCTTTAGGGGTAAATTAAAAAGATCTCCTAGATGAAAACAGAAATACTTCACTCAGAACCCAAGCACCAGACCATTTCTTTGAAGAAGCTTATGAGGCATTTAAGATATACAATGGCACGATATCATACAATGGAATTGAAAGAATTTTTTTGAGAAACCATTAACTTTGAAGGAATGTCTAGACAACTATGTCAACAAATGCAAATAATTCATGCTTTCAGCTTCTATCCAATGGATGGCCCCATGCTGAGTATACACAAACTCAGAAGAAAAAGGCATGTCACAGTCATATGACTAGGGAGTGTAACAGAGTCACACAGAAATTCAAGTCAATCTTGGTAAAAAAAAAACAAAACAAAACAAACCTTCAGAAAGCTCTTCCCCAGGGTAAGCCAGCAGCAGGATAGGTTTCTGGTCATTTTGGCTAGTTTAAAACAGAGACTGACAGCTGGTGCACCCGGGCTTCAGACGGAAGAAATAGCTGCTAGTCGTGACCATTCACTCAGTTAGAAAAATAAAGGACTCCAAAATACTGTACAACCTCTTGCAATAACCAACAAAGTGGCTTTTGGAAACAATGCTTTTGCCAAAAATGCATCTCTAAGGCACTTAATAAGAATATTTTTAATATATATATATATATATATATAAAAATAAAATATGCACTGAAGCAACATTCACAAATACCCAGTTGTCTCAATTGTCTGTGTGTACAGTATAGTACATATATACATTCACTGTGACACAGGCCGTCTCCGTAATTATACCTTCACGGGTGCTTTGGGCTGCCTGGTTAACTTCTGTGCCTGTGAACAGTAAACAAAACAGTCACATTTTTATATTCTTAAAAGACAACCAACAGCATAAGATAAGATTTTTAATTATAAGGGGCAAAAAAACTGCTGCATGTGCTTCTGGGAGGCTGAGTAAGGAGTCGTCATGGAGCTGATAGGCCACTCCGGGTTTTATGTTTTGATTTCTGATGGCCCATCACAACCTCCTCACAGAGGAACCACCACCCATATGGCTACAGTGCCAGTGAAGGGAGTGGAGGTAGGTCTCAGATGTTGTTTAGACAACAACCATTTGGACCCCACTCAATCCACTTGTGGCACAGATAAAACAGCTTCTGACCCACTTAGAAAAAAGACCGTGAAGAAAATTTTAGCCAACACCTTTGTGTTCCCTGGCCTCCTTCCATGCGGCTGAAAGCCTGCTCAGGTTACAGCCACGCTGTAGTGGTGGATGTCACCTCTGAAGAAAGGTAAGAATCACAGAATCATAGAATCATAGATATTAGGGGTTGGAAGGGATCCAGAAGATCAACTAGTCCAACCCCCCTGCCTGAGCAGGATAATAAGCTGAAGCCCATCGGTGCAGAGGTGATCTTATCAGGGAACAGCTGATGCCCTTCTAGTTCTAGTCTGCTCTTAGGAGGAGAGAAACAACGTGCCTTTATCCGATAGCAAAGTCCAGCTCTATATTCTCCCCTGAATTGGCCAACTATGGCAGCTGAACTATTTATTCAGTGTTTGACAGGAGTTCAACTCAAACGATAGGTGATCATACTTCTAGTTTGGTAGGAAGCAGCCTCTCCAATTTAGGAAGCAAATGTGTCAGGCTTAAAAGGCGTTTTCAGCTGCCCCTGAGCACTGGTGTGGTCACTGTGAGAGTGCCTGTTGTTGGTGTACTCTGATAAAAAAAAAAAAAAGTTCAGTGCTTTCTTGTGTGGGACAAATTGGCCCAAGTGAGAGTGAAAATAATAAAATTTACGAATTCCTGAAATTTGGAACTTTTTTGAATTTCCTTAGACTTTTGTGTGAAGTGTCCTGACAGACTGGCATTTGCCTGTCGAGTGAGACATATAATTTCCAGAGGGCTGGCTGAACAAGAAATTGCCAGTCTGAGAGATGTCTGATGGGTCTTCTTATTGTAGATATTAACCTTTAATATTGTACATTTAAAGCTTGTAAGCACTGCTTGAAAAATGCTCCAGCATAAATGTAAACCCTTTAAAAAATCCAAACCTTTAAAAATAAATAGGTTATATTCCCATCAGAAACACCAGTGTTTAACTATTGTTCAACCTAGACCTTGGAGATTAGTCTTTTGGATATTTATGCAGCAGGAAACTCTGGAGAGAGAGACATCATTCCACATTTTTGTTTGGGGAAACAATTTTTTTAACTTTGTAGTTTGGCAGATTCTGCTGCCATATTTACAAACTAGAAATACCTTAGTGCAGATGAACCTCTAAATATTTAAATTCAATTTCATACAACCAGATCACATGTACTATCATAATTAAGTAAGAATGTCACTGCAGTTGAGTATTGTGACTGGATAACCGTCTCCCCCTGCAAGAGAGATGCCAAAATGAAGCCAAGGTGTTTATAGAAAATAAACATCAAGGGTACTGATGACATGTTTATTTTCAAAGCAGGAGACCATTATCCAGTCACAACATTCACTTCTATTATACTTATTAAAACTGTACCAGACCCAACCTCATTGATTTTTTTTCAAAGAGTAATTAAAATAACATTTGTGAATAATACACAAGACCAACTGAAGAAACTGCCGCAACAGAACAACAATCCCCCAAAGTGGTTCTATTGTAGCATTACAGTCTGATTAGTACAGAAGGTTTATTTGATGCTTAATGAATAAGAAACTAGTGCTGGTGAACTGTAAATCTCTCCAGTACTGGTTGACTTTTCTGACGCCCTGTTTAAAGGCTGTATTAACTTGCAGCAACTGACAGCAGCCCCCCAAGGCCAATACTGCCCCTGGGGATCAGGGAGGTATGGATGAGCTCCAGCCCCACTCCTGGTCTTGGCAGCAGAGAACAGTTAGATGTGGAAGAGAAATCAGCATTGCAGAGATCATTCTGTCATTGATAGTGTCAGCTTCATGCTAGCTTTTTGCAGGAATAGCATGGATTTTTTTTTTTTAATTTTAGAAACAACAGGCAATGTCCCCTGATAATTTCTGATAAAAAAAACAACAAACTGATGGAGAAATGATATATGATTCTCAAATTTCCATTTTTGGATGCTAAGATAGTTATATATTAACAAGATCTGATTTCTGCACTCTGTTCCTAAAAAATTGAGAGTTTTCCTGCTTTTTGCAACTCAGGTAACCAAAAGTGGAGCCTCATAAAAGTAATTGATTTGGGCAATTCTAGCACTCAAGTTAGCAAGGTGACTTTAGTGGAGTGAAACTAGTAAAATGGCAGCCTGATGGGTATTGCTGAAAATCTGAAATGTGGAAATGATAAAAAAAAATTTTCTCACTGACAGGTGAAGTACAACTGGGTACTGGTGCAGCAGCACTTCCCACAGTAGGTCTCGACCTACACCTAAAAGACTGCTTCAGGTGCCACAGCTTATTTGTCCTTATTATCTCAGGAAAATTAAAGACAGCATTAAAATCAGTTGCATGGGTAAGCTTTTTGTGAGGCAATCACTACTGTTCTGAGAAGCTCACTAAAACCATTGTGATTATTTCATACAGATCAAAGAATGACTGTCAGATGTCAATAGCTTTGATTGTACTAAAATAAGCATAATTTGAATTGGTGATGGTGATGCAAAAACCTTTAGGTTATAGTTTATAATCCTACAAGTTATCCCATGCTGTAATTTTGGTGTGAAATGGGACACACCAGACTCTTGCTGACTTCCTGCTATTGTCAAGCATGACCCAAGTTGAAAAAAAAAACCCCAAGTTTTCATCCAATTTGTAAAATGACCTTATTTTACCTAGCTCCCAAATCCAGTGGGAAGATTTTTGTCACTTCTCCATAACTAAGAGCCAAAGCTGTGATTATTAGCTGAAGATGGAGTTACTCTTATTGGGCATAAGATGAATGTGTAATCTGAATGAATTAATAAAGGGAACTAACTGTAGAGGTCTAACATCAAAGCCAAGAGGGATAAAGTTCAGCATTTAAAATGTGATACTACTGTGACTATCACTGTCAGAAAGAAATAAAGAAACAGAAAAATTCCTACCATGGGATCTCCAAGAAGGAACCTGAGGAGTTTAAGACATGTTTAAGTACTTTTTTCCTTATAGCACACTTTCCATTACAAAACAAACCCAATGATACTTACCTTTTGCCTGGAAACCATCCAAGATTTTATTGTTGGTACCAGCAGACTGCCAAGAAGAATCTGAGCAGGATGATAGATGAGTAAGGGGACAGAAATTAAGGAGAGGTGCTCATAACCCGCAAATACTATCTTCAGCATTGGAATACCTGTAGGCAGAAAAACAGGAGACAGACTCTCACCTCAGACTTCGTACTCCAGATAAAAGCAAAGTATTATATATTGTATTGACATTTCACCAAAACAAAACAAAAAAACCAAACCACAAAACTAAACCAAAACAAAAAACCTAAACACAAACCTCAAAATAAACAAAATGAAGACTCAGAAGTTTTATATAAAAAAATCTGCCCAAACAAACCAGTGACAAAAAAACTACACAGCAGAGAAAGTTTTGTTACAGAAAGGAAGGAGCGGGGGAATGCCATAAAAGACCTTTTCTAATTAATTCTAATACCTGTCAAACTCCTGCTGAAGACTTGATATAAAATACATTCTGCCATATTCTGTTTGGTCACTGAGCATAGGTCTGTAGTGCTTATTTACTATTTGCTCTCACTGTGCTGTTTAATCTTTTCATGATTGTCCTCCATCCAACCTACCCGACTCCTGCTTGTAACCTTTCTTGGGTCTGTTCCCATTGGAGGAGGGCTGCCTTTTCCTGGCACAGTTGCTGCCAGTTGGCGAGTACTCAAATGACAGCCTTCCCTGCTTTGACTGATTCAGGTAAAAAGCCAAGTACTCCGCAGGTGAGTGCTCATGTGATAGAGAACAGAACTCTCTGCTCTACCTGTATGTTCTAGAAGAGATACAGTGTGAGAGAGAAAAGGTTTAGTAAACTGAGATGAAGTTTCTGGAAGGAATGAATGGTAAGAGCTAAAGACAGGCCACTTTTGCCTAAGAGCTCAAATTTGCAGTCAGTGATGCTAATTCTGTAAGACATCTCTGTGCATAATCTTCACACTTAGTGATGTGATATGTAAAATTAAATTTGATTTAGTTCTGCAGTAATAAAACCAATTATGTTTAGTTTGAACATGTTACTATTCAAAATTATCTCTTTAAATCTTGGAATTTGCTACTATGCTCCACAAAGCACAGGTGTAGGCAACACTCACAGCCATCTGTCTTGCTTGACCAGACATGTGCATGGTCACCAACAAGAGCAGCTGCGATTCCTCAGGAGCCCCCTGGTACCTTATTTTCTCCCTCATCTTAAATGTCTTCTAGGAGTCTTCCACCAGCATCAGCCTGGCAACAAAGCAGACTACACACAGTTATCACAGAGCTCACATCTGTGTCACCTTTCTTAACCAAGAGAAAAATCTGAGCTTTGTTCCACATGCCCTTGTTTCCTTCATTACTAAAATGTTTCAGAACAGCCAAAAGTTAGTGTTTACATGAAGTTTTCTCCGTCTCTTGGATAAAGTCCTGTTCTCCACATCTTTAATAAAAGTTGCCTCCTCCTTATGTGAGGAAACAGCTTATTTGTTGAATATTACCCCTCCACCAGTGGGCCCCTATTGATGTCACAAATCTAGGCTTACTGAAATCTTCATTATGTTCCCACAGCACTATTTCTTGTAATTATTTTTTATTAGCTTCATCACATTATACCACAAACAATCTTGTCCTCATACTGGTAACCTTTACTTATGTGGGTATTTTCAAGGAAAGATTAAATGAAATAAACAAAGGCTTGCATGCTTAATTTCAATATTATAATTACCTTCAAAACAACATCATGGAGCTATCACACAATAGGGTTGCTTATTATTACCACTAATTCCTGGGTCTTGGGAATAGATAGTATTTGGATAGAAATTAAATGGTCATTTGCACTATATTAAGGAGTTTAATTTACTTCAAATGCCCATCATACTGTTTCTGTAAAGAGATGAAGATTTTATGGCCTATTTCCAAGTCTCAACTTGGCCCTTGTGGGTCCTTTTCTTCTTTTTAACCAAAGAAAAAATAAGCTAGATTGACAAGCTATGTACATGCTATTTTTATATTTGTAAGACATAAAGACCCTTGTGTTTTGGTAGTGCAATTTCACCCAGAGATCCAAAAAACACTTCAGTAAACTGAACAGGACCCCTATAGAGAATCAGAGAAGACTAGACTGACTAGCCCAAGATCCCCCAGAAACCTGACAGCAGAGACGTGAATAGAACGGATCCCAAGTGACTGAGACAAGCTTTAAATTACTGTACATTTTCTGAAAGATGAGAAATTCCAGCCTAAAAGGTAAATACTCTGGAGGAAAGCTATTTAAGTAAACTAGGAAAAGAAAATTAAAGTTGTCAAATATAAATACAAGATACTATAATTAGTGTGACAATATAATTAGATCACCGAGTGGAAAGTGGTTCTTAATTCACAGCTTGTTTAAATACATGTCACAACAATAGGTTCTTGTAAGCTACTAATGTGCAATTAAGTTCCTGTTATTTACCAGGAAAAACTAACTGGTCAAAACAAGAACTAAAAATTTTTGTGGCTTTGTTGGTTTGTTTTTGTTTTTGTTTTGTTGGTTTGTTTTTGTTTTTGTTTTGTTGGTTTGTTTTTGTTGTTGTTGGTTTTTTTTTTTTTCAGTTAAGCATTAGTTCAATGGAAGGAAAAATCCCTGTTGCCTTTTTATGAACTTCCTGGTTTTCATAAATCCAACTTTGCCAGTGTGCAACTCTCTTGGATAATATTTCCTGACAGAGACCACAGACTACAGCCACAAATACTTGTGTCAGTAATATTCCCACAAACCTGAACAAAACTGCATGGGTTTTATTTATTTTTTTACCATGTTGTCTGAACTTTTTTCGGAGCAGTACATAGTAAATTGCAAGCATCAGTATGACTGCTCATGTTTTCCAAATACCTAAGACTCATGCAAATCCCTAATTTGGAAAAAAAGCCCCATTTTTAATAGTTACTTTTCCTTCTCTTAAGAAAAACAAAACAAAACAAAACAAAACAAAAATATAGAAATCCTTAGTATGTATATCTATGTGTATAAAAAATGCCTGAAACCCTCCCACCCCCAACCCGAACAAATTAAAAAAAAAAACACAAAAAACACACACAAAAAACCCAAAACAAAACAAAAAAACCCCCAAAACAAACAAATCCCAGCTAAAGCAAGAAAAGTTATAATGCTGGGCTGATGCTGTAACACTGAATCTTAGCCTGAGATGGATTTCCAAGATGCAATCATGAACTAGCACTAAGAGAGGCTGTAAGAGGAACACTGACTGAAACAATAGTGACATCAACAGGTGCATCTTGAGCAGAATGAAGTAACTTGAAATCTTTCAGATTGATAACAAGGAATTAAGGTGCTAAGGAAACCAGATATAATTATTCTTATTCTGGGCAGTCCACTCATCTTTTACATCATACTGCTTCCAGTGCTAATGGAGTATGATAGCTCCACTAAGTCGAAGATAAATACAATTTTACACAAGATCAAAGCACATATATTAAAACCCAGACCGCTACCTTATTCTTTAGTTTCCTCAAAGTATACAGGATCTCCTTCTGCCCCCCACTCCCAGTATTACTGTGGTCTTTATTTGCCATCTGGAGCATTAAGGCTGCATTCTCACATAAAAAAGAATAATCCCTATTTTTATTTTCAGAGAGCCATTAACAGTACATTTCTGCATTTCAGGTAATTGGATTGACTTCTGTGGGTCTTCACCTTGATTGACACTGGAGGGGGAACACTGGCATTATCAGTTTCTGGACAATCTTGTAAATAAAGTTTTAAGACCGCTGCTATTTTCTGAAGGTTCTTGCCACAAAAAAAATTTCTTATTAATGTTGCTGCATTTTATGAAGTTACAGGCTTCCAGCAGCTTGGCTGAACCCTGCCAAAGGACCTCACTCCCTACATATCACAAGAACCGAATGACAAAATGCTCCTCTGTAGCATGGTTCCAGCTTGGGCAACTTTACTCAATGCAGGGGTGTAACAAACTGTTCGATTGCCAAAAAGCCTTATTGCATGATGTGTGTCCAACTCCCAGATCAGAGCTGACCAAACACTGTGACAGGTGCAAGTCAGGGTTACATTTTCAAGAGGAAAAATTTATTCCCTTCAAGGATGATAAAGCCCTGGGACAGGCTGCCCAGAGAGGCTGTGGAGTCTTCTTCTCTGGAGACTTTTATACCCCACCTAGACAAGACCCTGTGCAACTTGCTCCAGGTGACCCCGCTTTAGCAGGGAGGTTGGACTAGGTGAACCCCAGAGGTCACTTCCAACACCTACCATTCTGTGATTCTGTTCCATTCTCTTACAAAGAAGTAGGAAATATGGTACCCAGCTGGGTGAGAAAACAGCACCTCACCTGTCCAGGACTACAGAGAGCTGTAGTACAGAGGGAGGAAGCACTGAGATCATCACACACATATCCCTTATAAACAAGATCATTGATATTCCCATCTTTTTTACCCCAAATTTCCCTCTTCTTTGTTTGTCTGTTTCTCCTACTGATACTCCCTCATGTTCCCATCTTCCTCCTTGCCCGCTGGCTCTGGTATTCAGAGGTTCTTTTCTTGTTTGCTTTTTTCCCTTCCTCCTTTTTCCACCTCTTTACCAGTCCCATGCTTCTAGCCTGCTTGGTTTTGCTTCCCAAGTCCTTTGATTCTGCTCACTTGCAGTACTGTAAATTTGTCGTATATCCATTAAAATCACCAAGCTCCACTAAATGCAGTGGGTACTAAAATAAAAACCCCACTGCAACTGAGAGAAGCAAGTTCAGCCATTTAATTTTCTCCCCATTTGCATCCTCACTCAGCCCATTTCACTTGAGGACTTTGCAGTTCTGAGGAATAGCTCAGGAATAACCCGAGGAGAGCAAGAGAAATGCTCTTTTATCCCTGACCTTCAATAAGGGCAAGGAAGAGGACTCCCCTTACAGGCTGGTGCAGGAATGCCCTGTTTGCTCTCCATCGCTCCAGGGTATTCCAGTTTGGCTCCAAGGCTGTGCTTTATCAAGTCCTGGTCATTGGCCACTGTTTCTCCAGCAGCCTGTGCAACTGAAAACTATTTATCCTTCCTCCAGCTCTGCACCAGGTGTAACCTCCCACATCCTCCCCTTTCCCCTTTGCTACGTTCACATTTTGTAGTCACCTTCTTAAAAGGCCATGAAAATATTATGCTGCACTTCACTACATTTAGTTAACTGTAAAATAATAATAATAAAAAACCCTAAAAGATTTGAAGGTATTTTTAAGAGAATTTAAATATAGGACTCTTTTCATCTAGCTATCACTGCAGTAATATAAATGAAGCAAATTAATTTTAATGCTCCAAGGTACTGATTCTGTGTCACTGTCACTGACAGGATCCAACTAGACTTTATGAGATGGCATTTGACTTTATGGAAGTGAGCACTATGCACGCATTTACAATTTTACAGGGACTTTAAGCTGTCATGCTGAAAAATGTTTATAAAACATTAATCAAAAAATGCCTCTTTAATACAATGCATTGTCTGAAAGATGTTAGAAGGCACATATTGTAAATGGATTCTTTTTCTGACTAAAGTAATTTCTACCAAAAGCCTTTCCCCACTGCTATACAAGTACACAGTGTGGAGAGATAAAGAGCACTTTCTCAGCACATTACTACCTGATCCGAACACTTGGGAAATCACTAATGTACAGCATGCCATATTTCCATGTCACACATGACACATTTGTCTAAAATTACCCAACAGAGTTTGACATTGCAGCATATTCCATAGCAGAGCTTTCAACTGACATCTGCCAAGTAAGAACTTCAAGTAGGAGCTTTCTTCTTCTAACAAGCAAGTAAGAGTTTTCTTTTATCCTATACCCATGATGGAAGTGATAAAACAATACGTACTGGAAATCAGGGTTTCTTTCTATGTTAATATGTTTATTTTATGCTCGTTGAATGTGTAAGCTCCCCTTAAAGCACTGTTTCATCATCTGCTGTTTTCTATCACATTGCAGTGGGTTCAGAGAACTTAATAGAACATTTTTATTACCCCTGAAACATAGGCCATTATCTCTCGCACCCAAAGCAGAATTATTGCTAGATGCTCTACTTACATATTTCACTGTATAGGTTTTTCCCCTTCAATGTCTTCATAACAAACAATTTATCCTATAACTTTATTGCTTACATTACTGAAACACATTCTGAATCACAAAAAGCTGCAGCATTTCTTCTCAGGGAAAAAAAGGTTTGACACAAAACAGAGGTCATCACTAGGGCTAAGGAACCACCAGGCATTCAGGAATCAGAATGCCAAACAACCCTCTCAAATGGCCAGTGGAAATACTTGGAAGAAAAGCCTTAGCCTCTGAATTTTATTCTTCCTTCTACTCGTTTATAAGTTTCAGCACAATCGATTGCTATAATTTTCAAGTGCAATATACAAAATGGCTCAAGTGTATGATGGTATCTTCTGTGACACTCTCCATGCTACTCTCTTTCTGAGGATCCTCTCAGGGGTTGATGTGAAGGAAACATTAGTAGGTCAAATAGCTATGTCTTTCTTTTCAACTGAGAAAAGGCATATATTATATTCAGCTCCTCTTAAGCTGCCAGAGGGTTTCTGAGCTTATCCCTGTAAAGATCATGGCAAGTGAGCACCTGAAATTTTATCCCAAGTTTCAGAATAGTATTGCATGCAGCCCAGTGACTGCATAGTGGGAAAGGATGGTGATATCTGGGCAAAACCCAGTTTAAAGGATTAGAAAAAAGTTGTTTATGCAGGCAGCTATCTGAATGGCAAATTGCTGCTAATGTCTTGTTTGAAAATTTTCTTAAGGGATTCCCTGTTTCTCCCCAGATAAATCACATTGCTATGGCCAGTTCTGAGGAGACAGAAGTTTCTGCCTCTCCTCAGTGAAGGCTAGCCATGGATAGAAGTTTTTTTGCCCTTGTTCAGACCTTGCTATGACATACTGAGATCATGATACTAGAAGATGCTTTTGACAAATTAATTGGTTAAAGGAATCTTTTCCTTATATCAATGCCCTCTCCAAAGCACACACCGAACTCAAGTAAAATGCTTGTCCCTCAGGACCAGTTTCTTTCAAGTATGGGAGTAGCTGAATGATACCTGACAACCCATAATGATACAAGTATTTGCTTGCTATTGAGTATTCCCATTTCAGCTGAAGAAAGCACCTTCCAGTGTAATAGGAAATCACATTATGTAGTCCTTGTCCAACCCCACTCAAGCTGTAACTGAGATTTGTTTTGCTCTTAGCCCTAACCAAGAGATCCTAAACATTCTGTACTCTGCAAAGGAATCAAGGGTGAGAGAAGTAATAGCCAACCTCATCCAGAAGGAATGAACAGTGTCAAGGTAAAAGAACATCCACAGTAGACAATGGTTTACAACATCTGATGCTTTGTAGCACTTTGGTTCACTCCCACCTTGGTGACACAGTCTGTTGGTAGGTCTGAAGAGATCATCCATTAGCACAACCACAACTGCCTCCAGGTGATACAACACTTGGTCTCTGACTGGGAAGGACCTGCAACGTTTGTAGCAGTTGGGCTTACATTCCCCTTGCCTTTTTGCCCACATGCAAGCTGTATGAAGACTTGTGCTTAAAATATTTGCAGGAAAAAAAAAACCCAACCAAATTCTGTAAGTTTTCAGATTTCAGGTCACTGAAAAAATGTAATGGAAAGTAAAATACAGGTTGACAAAGTGGTAAAACCAAACATCTGAGAGGGAGGTTTTACAAAGGACTGACAACAGATTAAGGGAATCTGAAAGAGCTGCAGGGGAAAATTGCAAAATGGAGGGCTACCCTAGTTCAGTTTTGATATCTGTGTGGACCCCGATCTTCAAAAACATTTTTTTCCTTCATCCCTCTCCTAGGGAAAAATCAGGGATTTACCAGAATATTTAACAAGCTCTCACATTATATGAAATGACTTATCTCTTTTAGAGGACTAGAATTATTGGGAAGGCTCTGCACTGAATCAGAGTGGCGAGGTCACATATTGGTCATATATTTGTGCTAGGATGCAAGAATTTCACTGATACCCACACTATGTTAACAGTAAAAGCCTGGACTGGTCTAATGTTCAATTAAAGAAGGAGAAGGAAGATTAATGTCAAATAACATAATTCCTTTGCCCTAAGTCTAACAAGAATTAAAAAAAGAAGAAAAGAAGAGCAGCTAATATGCTTCAAATGTTTTTACTAATTCTTGTTCTTCAGGTAACTGGCTCACTGTACTCTTCAGAGAAACCAGCAATTTAAGTGCAATGCAAGTGCAGTTACTGAGTTACTGGGAAACAGCAGATCTTGTTACCATCAAAGTTTTAAGTAAATAAAACTGTAAAAGCTGGGCGGGAGAGAAAGAAAGTATGCTTTGTCTATTTCTGGATTTTCAACGGGTGCCTTCAGATTGGAAGTGATGTTTAATGAACAACATCAGTGATCCTACCAGCTGCTAACGATGAAACATTTAACACCAACAAAGCAAGACTAGTGCCTTCCACTCCAGAACACCTCCACCTGGCTGACAGTGTGGGAGGAGTAGTCAGTTAGCAGGGAATCCAAGAGTGAACTGAACCACTGTAAGTCATATTTTAAAGGCAACTTATCCTTGATTTGGCAGCACGAAGGGAGCAGCACAGCCCTGTAAGCTGATCCTTGCACTTCGGTGCTTTTTTTATTGCCTGGGTGTCAGTTCACTCTTAATACACACACCACACTCAAGGCACAGGCACAAGGCACAATTCTTCTTTGTAATTCACTAGCAGTATCTAAGCTATGAAGTTTAATCAGAATTTAAACACCTCATTCCCTTCCCTATAATTCTCAGTCAACACTTTTTTAAGGTCTAATAGGTTAGACCTACTAATGAAAGGAATTCTGCACAGATTGACAAATACCCTAAATCCCAAGAAACAGGTACTTGATTACTTTGATTACTTCCTTGAATATTACTTCCCTTTCCACACATAACTGAAGCTGAGATTTCTCTGCCTTAAAAGTTTTGACTATGTGGATTTTATTTACACATATTATTAAAAAAGCCATTATAAACATGTTTTATATTTCTTATTCTATTTGTAACACAGGTAGGAAAGGCTTAGGCTCCAAACTGTTTCATACTATTTTTTAGATTTTTTTAAAAAGCTTTTTTCCTACTACAATCTTGATGCAAAGGAAAACATGATACATAAATCCATTATACATGGTAAAACAAGAAAACACTCATTTTCATACAGAAAGGACATTTGTTAGGAACACTAGCTTTCCCCCGTCCCCTCCCCTAATTTTCTCTTCGTCTTATTTCTGTAGCCAAGAAAAGAAGGTATGATGCCAGAAAAGCTTTCATGCCCCAGTCATCTGGGAAGGCATCTTGAGAAAACAGTTCATTATCTAGAAATACCAAGGGACACTATTCCCTACTCTAAAATTCTTTGGACTAGGGTTATCTGCATACAGTGGTCATGGCAGGTTTTTGAGGAGGATCCCTCTTCCAGATTTGCAAGACTACCCTGTAAATAGGAGGTTTCTAAATTTTGCTGCCGCTGTTGCTTTTTCACATCTTTGCACCCACTGCTTTAGAAGCGTCTGGAGCCAGCAGCTCAGACTGCCTGACAGAAGGTGCACTGAAAGCAGCAAATGTAGATGCAACTCTCTCAGGGAGACTCAACATCATCTTCAATACTCACCAGCTTTAGTTCGGGTGACACTTGTAGCCTCTGCCAGCTTGAGGTAAAAAAAAAAATTAAAATAATCTTGAGTCATGTCCAAACGTGGATCTTCCCGAGGGTAACCTGTCAGCTGTCTGCTGAATATAATGTAGTTTCTTAAAGCAGATAAATTAACTTTAACTGTTTTTGCTGGGGAGGGAGGGCTCTTCTGTCATTATAATTTTACAGATGGATATGTGTGTTTATTTTTTTTTTTACTATTATTATAAAGAGGTATGAGTTTGCTGTCATTAAAAACCTGCAATCTGGTTTTTAGTGTCTGAACCAATTACGTGTACATCTGGGAAGACACACAACCAAATAAATAATTGGAGAGGTGTAACTCTGAAATGACAATTGTTATTCATCGATCTCTTTCTGCAAGTCGAGATTGAGAGATGTAAACTTCAAGTGAATGAGATCTCCTGGGTGAGATTCTTCAGTTCAAACACAGTAAACAACTGTTGTCCTCTGATGCACATTTTAGTACTGCTGGAGGCAAACTTTCTAAATATTAATAAAAAAACCTACTACTGGCAGAGTATATAGATGAAAAGGCAGCCCTGGGAGCTGGTACAGAATTTCTTGCCACATTCTAAGTCTAATCAAAGAAACATACATTTCAGGTCAGAAAGGAAAGGAGATCCCCCTAATTCACTCTAGTATTTTCCTTTCTAGAACCAGAGAGAAGTCAAAATTGAGTAAACTGCAGTAGGTCACATGTCTATATATGGTGAATCTCGTAATTACAAAAAAACCCCCAAAACAATGGAGAATGAGATACTCTGTGTCCAAAAGTCACTGTAACAATCTGGCCTATGCCAATTTCTACCTTCAGATTGGCCTGCCAGTACCTTTCCTTCCTAAGAATACAGCTCCTGGGGATGCTCTGGTCCGAAAGAGACAAACAGGGGGTGCTTGCCCAGCCACATCTATTGGGTAGAAGAGGCAATAAAAGAGATGCCATGGCACAGACTATCCCAAAGACCACAGCCTATTCCAAACTGTTTGACTTCTTGTGCAGACAGACCCTTCAGGTGAGTGGTGGCCTCAAATAGTGTTGTCTACCTATGGAGGATGTGTTTGTGCAAGCAGGAAACATTCACACTATTCCCAACTACAGAAATCCTCAACCTATATTTGGTTTTGCTAGTATTCTGATATGGCAGCTGGAAATAGAAGCATTTCACAGGAATTTTTAGGAGTCTATTGAGAAAAAAAGACACTCCAATTACACAGTAATAGCCTGACTGATAATACTGTTTGGTAAGAACCAAACATTGATTCTAGAAAACTGATAAGCTATGAAAGGCAATCCACCTGCTCTCAAGATGGGCTACAAAAAAAAAGAAGATGCTAACATGAGAGAAGTGCAGTAGATCCAGGTGAGCTTCTGCTCTCCCTACTATCATCACATGTAACACAAATCTCTCAGTTCTTATTTTACAGAGAGAGGACAAAGAGAAAGGGAATCACAGAGCAAAAAGCCCAGCCAATCACTTGCTGCTCCTTCCAAGCAAATGCTGGGTGATGACTGAGATGAGAAAAACGTTTCATTTTGGCCCAAAGAGTATAAATACTTGTCAAGTTTCTATCAGCCACTTTTCAGAAGAAGTACTGGGCAAGAGTTTATAAATCTGGCAGTAGTGAGGGGTACATATTGGCCCAGATATAGCTTCCAGAAGACACTCACTCTTTCAAGCATCTTTCATCAGCTTCCCCTCTGTCCACAGAGTCAATACCCACCAATTCTAGGCAAAGGAGTAACCAGATCACGTCCACTTACTTTACTCTATTGGACACCCAGGGAAGAAAGGAGCTCAGAAGTCTATAGCAGGTAAAAAAATATGCAAATTGGAGCACTAATAACACCAAGAAGCATGACAGGATGCCAGCAGTAACATCTCCTGTTCTGACAATCACAGGAAAATTTTTAAAGTAGAAGAGACAGTATCAAAAGTCTTACTCTTGAAAACTTTCAGAGACCACTTAACCAGAACTATTTTCTAGGACTTTATGCAAAAGTCAAAGGAATTATTCACACATTTAGTCTCACAGTTAGCACCTTGATGAATAATTGCCTTAGAGGACAATTCTCTGCCAGGAGCAGAGAAAACCCACCACATTTCTAAAATACCTAAGTGAATACTCACTTAGGGCAAAGCACTCGCTTTTACCATCTTACTTTCCATTATAGGATTATAAAGAGAGTCCTCCTTTTAAAAATAAAAACGATCCACCTTTTATGTTAACACAAATTAGAACACTGGAATTTTTCTGTCTAAAGAACAAACTTGGTTATCACCACACAATAAGAGTCTGTGCCTGATTAATACAGCATTTCAGAGTTTGTACAGGAAAAAAGCAGCTGAAGCAAAAACCCAGCTAACATTAAACCGCAGTGGTTTAGTCTGTGCAAATGTATTATTTATCTATGAAAAATCTCATAAGGAGGTATCTGTAGAAAACATGAGCAAACTATAGATAGCTGGGAGCAGACTGGAGCTGTATGTGAGCACGATGCACTCTGGCACACAGTGCAGCTGGGGAACTTGGACCACAGCATGGGCTGATGAATCCACAGCCTCGATGATCTGCTCACAGACAACCGAGCTGTCCGTGAATCTTCTCGTGCGTTACAGCAGGCTTTTAAGAACTGTTGGAGGCCTGACCATCAGCTCCATGCGACTGCAGTAACAAGCTGAGCATTTAGAAAATAAACCTGAACTAATTAATATAAAAGAACATTAGCAATTGGGCTTTTATTTGAAAAATGAACTATATTCTTTCCTGAAAGTGTTTTGTAGTCTAAAAACTTCAATCACATTACTTGAACAATTTTATGGTCAAAGAACCGCTACACTGATAAATCCAAATGAGGAAAAATGTACTCTGCATCACAAGCAATATCCTGATGCTATTATAAGGTGGGGTTATTTTTGTTATTTAGTTTTGGGTTTTTTTTAAAACCGGTATTTTGTTCATCATACCTACAGTACTGATGTTTGCACTTGCGACGGCCAAAATAGGCAGCAGTATTCCTTTCTTTGCTGATAAAATAATTCTACATAGTAAATACAGAGAATAAAGTGACTTTTTCTATAATGCTTCATTTTCCTTTGGAGTTGTAACTTCTAGCTAACAATTCCCTCTCTGAAAAAAAGAGATTATTATGGCTCCAACTTTTGTGTAAGTGAAAGCAACAACTGCAGTATGTTTTCAGATGAGCTACACTGATAGTTCTGCTCTTCCTTGAGGCCTCTCCTCTTCTCACTGAACGAACTCCAGGGAATGGCATCATGTCGGGCTTTCCAGATGGATTATGTGAAGCCATAGCTCAATGTCATTTTCAATAGCAAGGCTCATAATTAAAGGTCAAATAGTCACTTCATCTGCAATCAATCAATAGAAGAAGTACTAATACTAAGTACTAATCAATCAATGGCAAACGCACTAATAAAAGCCATGCATCAAACGTCCGCCTATGTGTGTGCTCACATGTACTCTGCATATATGTGAGCAGGGAGGAGAGAAAGAGAACAAAGTGTGGGTGAATATGCCAGAGGGCATTGTGAATACTGTATTTATCTTTGCTCCTTTTAAGTTTCACTCATTAAGTGAAATACAAATAAACATAATTTTTTTCTGCATAAGTGATGCACTGTTTTCAAAAGCCCTGCCAAAGCACCCACCTCTATGTGGCAATACCAGCCTGTGTTCCTAAGAAACACAAAGGCACCTACTCTCTGTAATTTGTCCTTACACAAACATGCCCTGCACTGTGATCTTTGAGACAAAAAGTGTGTCAACTGTTCTGTCTACAAAATCAAACCCAGCATATGGGAACAGCACTCATCTCTGTGCAGAGCAAGCACTTATTCATGGATTCAACAGTGGAAGTGGCAGTTGGCCTCATGAGCATGCACTGCATGGGAATTAGTTGGTTTCATAATATGGTGTGGGAGAAAGTGACTTATAAAAGTCTTCTCATGCCTCTCCTATTACCACTTCTAAAGCTTTAAAGCTGTCAGCTCTTCTCCCACTTTAGTCAGTGCCATTCTAAGCTCCCCAGGGAATGGGCCAGACGCACCTATTTGGAGTTTCACCTGCCAAGCTGAGAGAAATCAGTTTCAAAGAGAAATAACAAGTGTTGGGGGGTCATTTATACACTACCACCAGAATCCTGTAGACAAACAAAGCAGAGTGCCACAATGGATATGAAACCAGACCCCGAGCTCTCTTTGTGCTTTCAGGCATTGTCATGACAGAGGGAGAAGGAAAAACTCTCTCCACTAAAGGAGAACAGAAGGTTTCTCTTCCCACAGTTTGTAGCAAACACCTCTGGACAAGTAGAAATGTGACAGAACAAGAAAAGAGTAAGAGGCCAAAGTGCCTTGGTTTGCTCTTGTTTCTGCTAAGATCAGGGTGGACAAGACTATGCTGTGGATAGATTTAACTGTCATTCAGAAATGGCTGATCCTGAAAAACAAATTAGATCTATTCTGCTTCCACCTTCAGTGAAGGAATAAACACTGCTCTGGTTAACCTTCCTGTTTACATCATCAGCTCAGGGGCAGGTCTCATCACATGACCGCTTTATAAAATCCCATCCTCCCTATTTACATAGACGTGTTTTTACACAGCTCTGTCTTACCTGGAACTGGTACTGATGCTGAGCAGAGTGGTCTCCCAGCCAGCCAGATTCACCCAGAGCAGCTGCAATGCCTACATGGTGCACATACTGTGCAGGGGTGCAGAGAAGAGCATTTGGGCCCCTCAGCCTTAGCAAAGGTGGTCTTCCAGGGACTGCCAAAGAGAGCATTTCCCCATCAGAGGTGGTGCTCAATTCAGCACACTCTGCTGCTGGCCCCACACAACACCAGTCTGGAAGCCTCAAAGAAACCCTGCTGGAGCTGAGCTTCTGAGAAGGAATACAGCAAAGGAAGCACAGGTCCCAACCACTCAGCCCAAGCCCTGAGCAGTATGGAAAGGTAGTGCAAACGTGCAAAGCTTAAGAAGTAATTACATCTTGTGACTAGCCTCCTAGGAGGCAAACTTGCTTTCCATGAGACATCAGCTCTTCAAGGATGAAAGTAAAGCAGTCCATCCTGAAGTTGACAAACAGAAAACTCTGTAGCTGAGAAACAGCCTCGCAATACTGTGTTCTACCATCTACCTGTTTCAATTCAACCTGCTCACTTTTGTCCATGAGATATGTGTTAGCAGGGTAAAAGTATGAGTGGCCAGGGAGAAACTGTAGAAGTCCTTGAAGTCAATGTGAACGAAGTATTTCTCTTGGTGTGCTGGGGCAAATAAAGCTGCAAAACACAAAGCCTGACTCATCAGGCTGTGCTAATGACAGCAGTAACTTGTAGTTGGGGAAATGTGAGTCAAAGAGTCAAACAAGCTAGGAACCTCAAAAGTTCCACCTTCAATTCTTCTAAAAGAGAAAATAAAATATCAAAAGGAGAGGGTACTAATAGAAGAAAAATGGACTCAGCTGTGTGCATAGGGTGTAGGTCAAGAAAGTCTGCATGAGGATGCTCAGAGTGAGTAAAAGAAATGAAGGGGTTTTTTTTATTTTTTTTTGTTGTTTTTTTTTTTTTTTTTCTGGGTGCCAGTAAGCCCCTCTAGGACTTAAATATTTTTAAAAGGCTTTGTGCTTATTTTCTTATTGTCAGGGCAAGCTGAGAAGTATGCAAAGCTTCAAAGTATTCTGAGAGCGTATGCAAAACTATTTTCACTGGGGAGTGAAGGGGAAACTTACACACTTGTGTTCTTAAACACATCCACCTTCTCTTCTGTAGTATCCCAGTTGTGTCCTAAGCCTACATGCATCTCCAAAGAACAAGTACAGTAGGATGTTACAACTTACATGTGGAGCTGCTTTCTATAGAAATGTGACAGTCCTGAATACAAGCTTATTTATTAGGTGAATGTTCAGTTTCATAGAGTATTTGGCTGAAAAAGACCTACTGTCATTTAATCTCTGTTCTGCTCCAAGGCAGGATCAACTCCAGCTCTCTAATTCCTGTCTGAGGCTTGTCTACAATGATCACAGACTTAAGACATAATAGGCAACATATTCCAAAATAAACTGGTTTACATTAGACAGGTTTCCATGACTGTTAGATTAAATCATTATCACTGTAACATAGTCCTTCCCTTTTCAAAGTCCACTGTGAAACAGTCACTTTTTCCCCTTCTTTGCATCAACTTTTTATGGATTTGAAGATCACTACTGTATTTCAGCTGTCTTCTCAACAATCCAAATTGTTTCAACCTTCCTCTGGGGCCACGTTTTTGAGATGTATGATCATTTGTGGCACTCTCCTCTGATCTCTTTCCTGTTGGTCCACATAATTTTTTTAATTGTGGAGCCTAAAGAATCAAGCAAATGTCGAAAGCCATAATGCTCTCAAGTCATACAACGGGAGCTACTTCTCTGCAACCCACAGGACCACGTGAGAAAGGAAATTAGGTTAGTTTGATATGATATGGATTTGACAAATCTATGGGGCCGTTTCATTTCTTTGTTACCCTCTACACTGTTAAAATTATGAATTAAATTATTTATTTCAAAAGTTTTCTACAAAATGAAGTTAAACTCACTGATCTATAATTCCTTGTCCCCTCCTCTTTTTCTCTGTGAAAAAGAGGCACTATGTGTTTGCCTTTTTCTTGTCTTCTGGGAACTCCTTCACTTCCCACAGACTTTCAAGGGCACTTGATAACAGTTCTGCAGCACAGGCCTGGCTGAAGCAAAGAACCCTGAGGTGAGTTTCACTGTATCAAACTGCCTTGGCAAACATCTCACCTAAGTGCTGGCTTGTTCTTCCCCTGTTTCAGGCTAAGTTCTTACCTTTGATATGGGAACACTAGTCCTGAAAAGGCGTATATTCAACTACATATGCTTTATCAAACATGATTCCATATTTTGAAAAATAATAAGAAAATAATCAAACAGTAGTCATGTAACTAACTGAACACCATGTATGAAGCAGTAGCAAGTGCCTGCAAGCATGACTGATTTTTGTGAATTGCCATCAGAATATCTTATCTCTAAGGGGTCATATGTGACAAATATATTAATGATGTTTTGATAAATTAATTCTAATAAAGTAATATTTTTTCGTGTTAAGTAAAAGACAGCAGTGCCTATTTGTGATTTCTGAATATACATGCTTTGATTTTCACTTGTACATTCCAGTTTTTAGGAGTCAACTTTTACTGTGACACTGGGCAGATACACCTTACAATTGTTACAGTAACAAACCTGAAATTTTATCAGTGTTGAATTAAGCAACAGAACAGAATAAGAACAGAAAGAAAAAAAACAATTTCCATAAGTAAGGTGGTCTTACTGTATAACCACCAAAATCTCAGCTGAGAAGACTATGTTGTCTGCCCTATAATAAGCATTTATCTGTGTAAGAATTTTATCCTATTATTAGTATAATTACTTGTCACACTAAAACCAAAAACATTTAAGCAAAAAAGCCGGCAACCAACATTTTTTTTTTCCCCAAACACAGCAAGGTATGAATGTTACTGTTGTTTTGCTCAAAAGCTTATCTCCTGACTTACCCAGGGTGAGGGATTTGTGTGTGGAACAGAAAATGATAGCCACTGTGTCTGCTGGTGTGAAAGTAGAGTTATTCCTAGAAAAGAAAGAGTTTTAATAACCTCTGATAGTAAAAACCTTCTTAAAACATCATCAATCAAATATATTACTTTGAGGATCCATATGCACATTCACATCACTTTGATCAGTTCTAGTGACAGAAATAATTCTAACCACAAATGAACAATAGTGTTTGATTTTTGTTTCTTAAAAACAGAATTGTTTCTCGGTTGTGGCAAACTCTCTAATGAATACTCTCCTGTGTGAAGGAGAGGAATTCTGAACACATAGTATGTAGGACACAACTTTATTCCAGGGTCACTTTTGCAAATATGCTGTATCACAGAATGGCCAGCTTGACTCTAAAAAAGAGAATGACCTATGATTTCTTTTCCTAGCATGTGATGTTAACAAAATGCTCAATTTAGACAGTATATTAAACTATGAATACTGCTTAGAATCTGTAGTTATTTTCTACTTCAGAGAAAAAACTGCATCTAAGTCTTTACACACTAGGACCAAGGCCAGGAAGGGTGGATAAATGACATACATAGAGTATATGACTGGACAATGGATCACCCTTTAGGTCCAAATTAGGAATAAATTTATGACATAAATATTTACTGTGCTTTCTGAGTTGGTTACTACTTATGTCATTTTAGATTTGGCAGCTGAGACATATGTTCTCTACCCAGCTTAGGTGTAGTAGTTCAAAAGTTATTTAAAAATCACTTCTGAGGTCAAGATGTTATCTTTTTTTGTAGCACTAAAAAAACCTTAAATAGTTCTAGGTCATTGCACCCTTCTTTGTGGTTCTCCCTTATACATATTGTTTTATAAAAGCATATATCTGGAGTATGCTGTCAGAGTGCTGACTTCAGTAAGCCTCAGTGAAAGGACGATGGTGGATATTCTAATGTACACAAAAGTGATGCAATAAGCCACTGGCTAACACCATCTCATGGCACTGTTTCTGGAGAAGATGTACAGCTCTTCTTCCTGGTGATATTTTAAAAGGAAGGGAAAAAAAAATCTCTAACTCTACCAAACATTAGATCAGGACAAATGTCTTTTAAGAATCACCATATAAACCTAACAAATTTGACATATACAGGGAAGAGCGAATTGCCAGCCCAGAAAATGTATCTTGAGATGTAAAAAGTCAAACTGAGTTCTCTCTCTCATATGTCATCAGCATGTCTGCAGGGCAAATTATACCTTCAATGACATCTGTGCAAATCCATTTTTTTTCAGTGGATGAGGTATAGCAGTGATTGATTGAGATTTAACAACTCTGTAATTAACACACAAGAAAGAACAGAATTCAGGTCCTGCTCTCTGAGCCTATGAAACTCTAACAGAGAAAATGCAGTAAGGACAATATGAACTACCATAATGAGGTCACCCCTACTCAGAAACCTGCCCTTACACATTTGCATAAACGATGTCACCCAAACCAAAGATATCACCCAAACCAAATATTCAAAGGTTCTGATTCAGCACATACCTTGTAGAGAAGAGGAAAGTCAAAAACATGAAGCTTATCTGTATAAAAAATACTGAAAGAGAAACAAGTTAAAGTTAGATTTATATCACAGAAGTAAAGACGACTTCAGTATTGGCAATTGCTGTGCACATGCCTCTTGCCCTATACAATGGGTCAGAAGCTGGGCTGCTCTAAGTCTGTCTCTGGAGAAATACCCTGACAGAACACCAGACTGCCTGAAAGAACAAAACATATCATTACAAGAGATAAGTATCGGGGCTACAAAAAGCTCTTCCTGGGGTAACTCTTCCAAAAGCAAGGGTATCTTGCCATGATGAATGGCAGGAAAGTTCACTACTGTGTTGCTACATGTCTCTTTGCACTAGCTTTGCTTATTGGGTTGACAACATAAAATCTCTCAGACATGCTCTGGTTGCCAACTATTTCAATTTAGCCTTTTCCTGTTTAACAGGAGGAAGTACAAGCATGATCACAATAAATATTCTCACAAACTGGGTATATTGTGCTCTGGATGAATTATCACTATTAAAGAGAAGATCATCACAGATGTTTTAATTCCCTCTGAAACAAAGGCTAATTCCTGAGCTGGGCAGCCTACATAAGACAAAGCAGCTTTCATCCAAGCTCAGTCAGCTTTGTAAGTAAGCATCCTGAGCGGAGCTTTCCTGCCTGCCAGCTCTCCTGACACCCGTAGGTCTTGTGGGATGCAGAGTCCATCCCTGGTTTGTGGAGATGTGGGGAGAAGCAGGTGGCTTCCCTGTTGTGCTGTCAGGAGCTGGTGGGCCTGCAGAGACCGAGCATCATGTCAGAGTGTGGGAACTCCCCACAGAGCTGGAGGAGAAACCCTGCAACCTGCACAGACCTTTTCTGGGTGTTCATGTGCACTGGGGGGGGGGAAGGGCTTTTACTTGCAGTAGAATCTGGGGTGGGCCCTCTCCCTTTACCTTGCAAAGCTTGTGAATGCAATAAGGCTAATGTGTCCCATAAGACAGTGCAAGCCAAGACAATACATTTGACCCCAGTTTACAACTGGGAAACATGGCAGGGATATTAGCTATTACCAGTGACATTTTCCATCCTCTCACATACATTTCCTAGGATGTATAAATGTCACCTCAGCATGTACTTAATCCTTCCTTAAGGAAGCAATCCATTGTTCCTGAATTACATTTTTTCTGCAACTAAGTACATTTTTAAGATGCACAGAAAGAAACAATCCCTTAATACGCGTAACTCTGTAAAGCAGTAAGTGCTGCTACTAATTAGACCTTGTGCATGTATATCTGTGGCTACAATATTAACATAAAAATTACATAAAGACATTAATCAGCAGAATAATAAATGCTGGTCCATTTCAAACTCCTTGTGCTAATTTCACATCCTGGTGTAGCACAACACACACATCCAACTAACAGAAGCTTTGTCTAGAATATTATGTGCATATCAATCTCCATAACTTCCCTGGGTTTTAGTTCTTTAAGTATTTTAGAAAAATAAAAAAAATGCTAATGTGTTCCAAGCAGTTTCAATGCTTATGTTAATATTCTTACTAAGAAACCCCAGTTATGCATACTGGCAATAAAAATGTATATATAATGATTTTCAGTGTATTGCACTGCAAGGGGTATCTATATTTACACAAGGCACAAATGCAGAGTTGTCTTGCAGAGACAACAGGACGGACAAGAAAGGCAATGAAATCAACCACTCTATACCAACTTTTCAAGGGATAACATGTGTTTAACTAAAAAAAAACCTTTTTTTTCCAAAGTAGCAGTCAGCACAGTCAACATTAGCACAGTCAACATTATTTCATTCTGAGTTTCTCTGTATATTAAGCCAAGAGTTGAAAACTTCCATATCCCTCTTTTTTTGCTGGTAACTGTGCTAACTTAAGTGCATCTGGGATACACTCACTTCAAGGTACACAAGGCACTGATTTCTTAAAATTAAACAGTTTCAGAGTGTATGAGATGTGATTTATACTGTAGCTACCTCTCCCCCGTGTAAATTGAAACTCCTGTCTCTGGACAGTCAGAAGCAAGAATGGAATTCCCTCCTGGGAGAGGAGAGACAGTGCCTGCATAGGACTGCTTTCCCTGGAAGGTAGTGAACTGCACGTGTATTTTTAACTGATGGCAAGGATACCAGCAGGTTGTTCTCAAACTCTGCAAGAAATGTATTCATCCACAGAAATATAGTAACACATTCAAACTCCTAATGAGTTTCGAACATAATACAGTAAGGAAGAACTAGTTAAAAGCTAGAATAGTGGTTTTGGATAACAGCTCAAACCCAAATCTTTCCTTTCTGCTTGCAATGCAGCATCTGTGCATTTATAGTTGTTCAATAACAAATAAGCCAAAGCAGAATGTCCACAAACACTTGGAAAATAACACTGTGCCCCTTTAGAAAGGGAGAACTCCCGAGCAAGCACACCTAAGTATCAGGGGTCACCCTTCTTTAAATGCTTAGTTCTCAATACCCTAAAAGCATTCAGCCCCTAAGAGGTCTGGTAATATGGTTTCCTAGATGCACTGAAATGACAAGCTCTAGCCCCGTGCCAGTGTCCCCACAGCCCCACCCTTTCCAGTACATACAGCTCATTACACACCTGAAACATGGGTAACAAGAGCTTTAGGGCTGAACTTACTTATGAAAACTATTATAATCAAGCTAAATTTATCGAGGTCGATATTTGGGTTGGCGAAAGTATCGCAGAATGTTGTGTAGATGATCATCAGGAGCACACAGCTGCTGATAGCGCCAAACGGAGGCTTCTTCCTTTCAAGCCAGTCCTTGATGTGTCTTCGGACAATCTGAAACACAGAAACCAACAGGTTGCCTCTTTTCAAAGATGCAAGGAGCCAAGTTGGGCATCACAAAGTGAATCTGACAGCGGAAAGACACAAAGAGAAGAGAGTAATTTGGATGACGGCCACAGTGGATTTCAAAGCTTCCCTGCCACACAACTCTTCTTCTGGGGAATTTAACATTTGTAGTGCAACTTCCACTGGGTGTCCATAATGAGAGTATATTTTCAAGTACATTCAAATCCATCCTTAATCATGCCAAATGTTCTTTGCTAGCTGTCACTGAGACATGCCCATTAAGCCTCCCCAAAGTTTATCTCCTCTGCTGATACTAATGGATGTATGTAATTATCACAGTCCCCTTTGCATCAACAGACAATTCCAAGTGCAACTTTGGGAATCTTAAAAATCTGACATCTTCAGGAATTTCATGATGGTAGATAATCGAAAGTGATCCATGGAACATTTTAATATTTAAATAGCTAGCGATGCACCAGAAGTTTTTAATTAAATTATAACTCAAGCTTGAAAAGCAAAAGTGCATGTGTTGTGGGAGTTTAAATAATTCAAACTCTGAATATCCAGAGTTTTTTGTAAATCCAAAGACAAATGCCATTTGCACGCTTTTAGAATACCAGAATTAACACATGAAAACAAGAAACCTACTGTACTTAGTGGAACTTCTGCACTTTCAGGAAACAAAATCTGAAGTTGATTTTCAATATTTTTTTAGAAACAAGTATAAATTCTAAAGTAACTTCAACTTTCAAATTATGCCAAATACTATAGAACTAAGCCTCAGTAGGTACAATGCATCTTTTTCAGCCCTGCCTGGGGAGTTGCTTTTCATTTTGCTCTTTATATGGTTTGAAAAAAACTTTTTAAAGCTTTTATCATACAACTGCAACTTCTGTTAATTTTCCAGCAATCACATTATCTTGCCTAATTTATCTCGAGATCTCCTGATGTTCTCTGTTAACATCCTCTTTTAGAAATAACTGCATGAGATCCTGAAACATTTCTACCAGAGGGTTCTAAAGGTGTATCGTTACTTTCCCATAGCAGTACTGCTAAGAAACATCACCACAACTAGCTTAATAAACCGGAAGATTCTAGAGGTGTTCAAAATTAATATCAAAACATCAGCAACCAATGCTGCCACAGGACCATTCTACACACTGACTGCCAAAGCTGCGGGGCTGACCTCCCAGCCGTCCGTTTTCCTCGCTGCCTTCCCAGCTTGCCCGCGAGACTCAATAGGGGAGTCCTGGAAGCCACTGTCCCAGTCACCACAGCAAACACACTTCACTGACCACAGGGCCGGGCACACATGAAACATTTGGCAGTTCCCACAATGCTAAGCAGGCTGAAGGCCACCACTTCCCTCTCAGCACGTCTAAGCTTCCTGCTGATGAATAATAACAGGTTTATGGGAAACCATGTAAGGGAATTCTCAACACCCCAGTGAAAACACTCAACTTTAAAATTTCACACTTGCCAGATGTTAAAGGGAGAACACAACTTAGAATGTATGGCCAGAATTCTGAAAGAGCACTCAATAGAGCTCCTTCACCCACCTCCTAGGTAAGGTAGGAATAACACCCTGCATTGACGAGAGAGAGAAGAAAGCTCATTGAAGATATTTAGTGTGGAAGACAGCAGATGGAAAGATCAGTTTAGTCTAATCTGAGCAAATTTGGGAACCTGTACTCATCAGAAGCAAAACACAAAGTCTTCCACTTTAACGTGATTCTTTTCTAAGGAAGTTAAATAAAAATTAAATCTTCTTATCCCCTAAATTAAGGTCACATTGGTGAAAAAGAGAAGCTACTTAGGAACATCTATTTATTTAAGGTCCTTCCAGAAGACTTACAGTGAAAGCAATGAGATGTTGAAAAAGTAAAGTGGTGGTTAATTATGCCACAGTACAACTTACACTGGAGGTATTTATTATGAAAACAATAACCTTGTATGTTAGTGTTACAACATACATGACAATAACAACTTTATACAAATATTTATCATGTACAAGCATATAAAAGCAAAACCATTTATAACTGAAACTTCAAGCAATATTTCAATTATTTCAATAGATCGATTTGATAAGTTTTCTAAAACTGTATTTAAATGTAAAACAATTTAAATATTTCCTTCAAATCTTCAATCAGCGGACAACTTGTTTTAAATATCCACCTCTCTCTGGTCTGGAATTATTGTGAATCAACAACCATAAATACTGGTGCAGCTTCTTACTGCACATTGTATTTCTTTTTAAATGGCTTAGTTGAACCCTATGCAGAACGAAATTGTGGCTTCAGGAAATCATCTAATCAATCCAGTGTCATGCTAAAACTGTACTGTAAAAAACACAGACAAAATACATCCTCTCTGCCACAGAATCCTTATACATTTTGGTCTTCTCACAAAGAAGAGCTATAATTTCAGAGGTCAATTCAGCCTATGATCTCTGACTAAAAGTAATCTAAATTCTTGTAACTTAAGAGGGGAGAAATACAACCCTACAGGTATCTGCAAAAATTCAGCTAGATTTTTCACAGGGAAGCTCACATCAGCTTATTCATTTTGACTGAAAAACAATCCATTTGTTACTTATTCATGCCCTGAAGAGTTGTTTCAGGACACGGATGTTCTGAAAGCCTTTTTAATTTTTAACCCAATTCTATAACTTTTCAGGGTTAACTCAGAGCTTAAAAAAAAAAAAAAAAAAAAAAAAAAGTGAAGATTTGTAGTAAAAAAAAGAAAAAACCCACATATAATAAAACAAAACAATAAAGTACAAAGGCAGGCAAACAGTTGTTCTGTGGTGCCGGCACACTGAGAGAAAGCCTAACAAAGGTTGAAAAGCCAAAAGCAACACAGATTGAATTGATGAAATAAAGAATCTCACTGGTAATCCAGAGCTCTGTTTGTCCACAAACACAGCAAAAGCCAACAAAATCATTTTTGCAAGTTCTGGCCTGTACAAAGGATGCCAGAATCGGGCACCACACCAGTGTGCCACCTCTCAGCTGAAATAACAAAGTCCAATATTTTGAAGTGCACACCAGTACATGGGGGACAATGGAGGGACAACACTGGTGTTTGTTTCTCGAACAGTTGAGAAAACATTAGAGCCAAAACCCCTGGGAAAAGCTGAAGTTACAAGCTTAGTGTAGAAATATGAGCAACTGGCATCCAAAATAGATGCACCAGACCACCACACCGATGGGAAAGAGCGAGGAATAGAGTACTCTTCAGATGCAATAAGCCCACAGTTCCGAGTGGAAGGGAATTCCTCAAGTAAAAAATGCAGTTAACAACAACATCTTAGGAGAATGAGGAGAGGTAGGCAGAGAAGTTGGAAGAATACTCATTACGTGAAACATAAAAGCATTCACAGGAGGAAATACTGCAGGACACTACCCTGGTGCAGAGAATGTATGCACCACTTTTAAGGTGCAAAGGCCTTGAAAGCTGTGTCCCTGCTGAGGCTCCTGTAGAATTACTTCTGTGAGGAAGACTTTGGGGCTTCTGGTGCTATGGTGGTGATCACATTAGGTATGATGAACTGCAAAGATCTTTGTGCAGATTTAAATGCCAGCCCCAAAGAACAGGGAATTCCTGATGGCTGACCTGGAGGTTGCATATAAAAGAACAGTGCACAGTGAATCCTCCCAAACAGTTGTTTAGTGGAGAGGACAGAGGAAAAGAAACAAAACTTCGTAATATTTTTGTAATACAAAACTTTTGTATTTTATAAATAACCTGCACAATGAAAGATGATGATGAACTCAAAGAAAAGTTAAGATGACAAAAGAACATTAACATGTCCATCAGGCAGCTACCTCCTGGTGACTACATCCTGGCAATTTCCAAAGGTTTTTAGAAAGGCATTAGTTCAATTTTGCTCCAAACACAGTTCCAAGCTCAAAATTTTCTCTTGTCCAGGTTTTAGTTTTTAAGAACAAAGGAATGTAATTACACACAGATTAACTGCATTGTCCCCGTTTCAATTTAGTTATTCTACCAGAATGGTTACATCCCCAGTATTTTACCTCCAAACTGCTCTGTATCCTGCCATAACCTCACTGTCTCCATACCAGCCTCCCTAAGCAAACGGGTTAACTGCTCATCTGCTTAATTCATTTAACATCCACTGCACAAGAAAACACGATTCGCTATTCCAGGAAAGCAGGTAAATAATGCTCAACTGTTATGCAATCATACATCAAAAGAGCAAAAGATATATTATAGAAATAACATTCACTTATCTAATGGCACCTTTGTAACCGTGGCACTGTATACCCAGATAAATTTGTCATTAAAATAGAGCAGGCAGGTAGAAATAGTTTAGCTGAAGTGCTGGACATACAAAATAAAAAATGCAATAAACAACGGGATTCATTAATGTTCATGATTAATTGAACTTAATAGGGCAAGGAAATCCCCCCTCGTATATGGAGTGGAATAATTTCTGACACTCGTAATACAGTACAGTTTTTAAAAATTATCTAGATCTTAACATTTTAAGTCCATTAAGTGAAAAAAACCAAAGATTATAAAGTCACTTCTTCTGTTTCCATTATACACAAGAGAGTATCTCTTGGCACTTACATCATTTACATAAAGTAGCTTTTTGCTAGTCCATCAGCTTTTGGGGACTGATTTAATCTTTAACAAAACATGCAACGTTTTTACAGTCCTCCTGCTCCTTGTGTTGATTATGTATTGGTAGGTACTTCTAAAGACCCAGACAAAACACCTGGGGCTTTACCATTTGAAAAAAAGATGAGTGACTGTGAAAACCAGTAGAAAGAATCATACTGGAATGGAAGGGAGATTATGAGGGTTGTAGAAACAACATAAATAAGATACAACATCCTTCACAGGTTGGTAAAACACAGCCATCCTCCCTACAGCCAAGGTCTACATCACAGTTCAAATACACAGATTCTTTTCCAAAGCAGAATTCCTATCGCTTCAGCCCATCCCTGTCCTGGTAATTTTACAGGGGCCATACCTGGGGGAATGCACACGTCCTCACCTCTTCCTCTATGCTGCTTGGTCCTGGTTCACCCACCTTTTACACCTTCTAGGACAGCAACAAATGTCAAAACTATCCTTATTCTAGGGAGTGTGCTATCTAACATTTCTTTTCTGAAAACAGGATGAAAAATACCCCACCTTTTTGCAATCTGTGAAAAAAAATAATAATTTTTTACAAGCATCTTGTTTTCTTTCCTCAGCTTACAGAACTCCCCTAAAAGCCATCTTACTCCATTATGTCAGCCAGTGTACTCCCACGAGATGGCTCCTGACACATATATGCCTTCCAAGCAAGCTTTATAAAACCCACACGAGGCCGTTTTCAAAATTAACTTTCACATTTTGGGGTGATTTACAACTGTTGCTTTAAAAGCTTGCAAACAGGTGCAAGATGGCAGAAATGCACAGGGAGCCTGCAGCAGCGGGTGTGTTTCCTTCGTGCTCTGTAGAGACCAGGTTGTGGTCCCTGTTCGATGCAAGCGCTGGCAGGGAGCGAGCTGTGGCCTGAAGGCTGTTCAGCTGCCAGCTCAGTTTTCTGCAACAAGCTTCTAGAAGTGCTCATCTCCCAGGGTACCACTCCTCCTCCCTGCAGCTCCCCTGGACTTTGAAGAGAGAGCTACTTCCATGTGGATATAAGCTACAAGAACGAAAGGATTTGACACTGTTCACTTTTTAGAACAGTTTCTTTAACGGTTGTTTTCCCCACCCACCTGCTCTAAACAAACACAAGGCTTAGCTGAATAGCTCCTTCTACTCCCCAGAAACTGCCACCTCCCTTTCCTTTTCAATTTCTTATTCTTTAAAAATAAATACATTGCTAAGCTTCTTAGTTTCAGTTTCACTGACAACTTGTATTGCAGCATAGCACCCTTTCAGAGTTGTGTTTATAAGCACACCTCCCAAATGCTGATAGGGTCCCTCTGAACATTTTGGGCAATGATGCAGAAGGCACTTAAAATCCCTTACATGTAGGACATCAGGATTTTTTTTGTGTGCGTGTGACTAGGTTCAGCAAGGACTGCTGTACAACTGGCTTCATTTTATAGATTTGGGAAGAAGAACTACTTAGAATCGTAGCATTAATTTTAGCTTTAGTTAAGGTCTGTTAATGTGAAGCACCCACTTTACTCTGGCAGACAAATTACCAATGGGGCAACTAGAGAATGCATGAATGATAATGTACAGACAAGCTTTTTATTATTTATTCATAGAAAACAGTGGGTTTTGGTGTGCTGCTTTGAAAAATGTTCAAACTAGTAGAATATAATGAAAGCACAGTGAAAATTCTATTTCATTAACATTTAATCATAAATCGCTCTTTAATATAAAACATAAAATAAAAGTCTGTCAAAAGCACTTAGGTATAGAGAATGGAGAAAGTCTGCAAAAAGGGGGAAGGAAATATTGCAGAGGTTTTCACTGCTCCTGTTATCTGTCACTTCAGAATAAAAAAATAAGCAAAGAAGCAAGTCTTCAGCCAAATCTCACAACTGGTCACGAAGAAAATGCTTAGATGTTTCTCAAAACTTTACATTTTGCTGGCTAAAAGCACGACTAACATCTCTAGACAAGGAAAAAATTATTTTAGCAAAATCACAACTGCTCAGGAGCAGCAATCTTCATCAGAACTCTGCTACACAGGAAAAAAAATAATCAGAACTTGAAGCTGTCAGAGCAAATTCAAAAATCTTTTCCATGAAACATCTATTACCATGTTTATCGTATAACAAGTATTCTCAAATTCCCCTTAGAGGAATACAAACGTGGTGCACAAATAACAAGCTCTTACTACAGATCTTTGAGGCTTATAGAACATTAGATTCTTTATAAAATACTATAGATCATGTCTCTTTTCAAGACCTCCTCTTACTCATTACAAACACAACATTACACTAATAATAGTGATTTGAGTCACATCACACTGCCATCAACAACATGCATCAGTAAGCACAGGGCATCCAGGCCACTTTTTTTTATGTTTTGACAACCTGCACATCCCTGACAAAAGAACAGAGCCAGTCTCCTGATAGAAGACCATCTCTTGATGTTTTTCTGACAACACGTCTTCCTCCTCCTTTAACAGTTCTTTCTTTACCTAACAAATGGCAGACACCACTTGAGCAGAGCCTGTACCTGCAGCCCCCTTACACATTTCCTTGTCAAGGGCTAGAAAAGAGTGTTTGACTCCTGTCAATGGCAGTCTTGCCACACTGAAAAATTGTTTGAGAAACAGGAGAAAATAAGCATCAGTTACACTATTGTGACTTCTTTCTCCCAGCCACCATTAAACATTCTGACAAGTCAACCAAGCAACCAAAATTCTTGATACATTTTGCCATAAAGCAAGCAAAAACCTCCAAACAAAAATCTAAAAGCACCTTCTCATCTGCTTTGCTTATATCCCAGGGGTTGTTCAGACAGGCAGCTCTGCAGCCAGCTCAGGAAATGAGCATTTAGGCAACACAGGTTTTCCCAGAGGCGAGATTTTTTTTTTTAAAGGAAAATAAAGCCCTTGGAGAATGCTTCCTTTAAGCAGCCTGCTCTGTTTTACACTGACGTGGATTGAGGGTAAAGCCTCTGTTGATCACAGCTGACTTAGGAGGGCTGAAGTGAAGCAATCCTCCAAGCAGGCAGGTTCCAAGCTCGTTTATTTTTTTCCCCAATCAAGCTCTTTGCTACCAGGTAACCTTAGCAGACATTCCTCCACTGACATTCCTGCTGCACAGTATGACTGTGCATGGTAAGGAACTGACATTGTGGGCATGAAATTATAAATTAGAAGTAATTGTTGAAACTGTCATTCATAAATTGTGGGCCATTATCTCTTAATGCATCTGGAATCCCAGAGTGAGCAACTTGATTCACAAAGCAGTATTTGGGTTGCTGTGCCACGTGCTGTGCAACAATTCAATAATGAGCAGTGGTCTACAAACTAAATGCAAAACTTACAATTTAATGGGAACAGCTCCATGCCACCTCTGGATGGAGGGCAAGCAGACCTTTCACTACAGCTCTTGGTGCCAGTCCTTTTCTTGTTTATTGTTTTTCCCTGATTACTGCATGCCATTTTAAATGTACTTTCAAAAATGGCTTCTGTTCCTGTCTGGGCAGGTTGGTTTACCTTTGTACAGTTCTACCTAATCAAGACAACAAATGTAAACTGTAGCTATCTTTAGCATTTCCTCTCTTCCATATCCTCTGAACAGATACCATCACATGCAATAACTTTAGAAACAAAGTTTTCATGCTTAGAGGAATGTGAGCTATTTCTGTTGACCATTCATTTCAAAAAAACTGTTTTAAAGGAGAAAGATCCTGTTTCTTCTTGAAGTGTATTTATAAAAACCAAACTCTTAAAACAAATTTGTGATAGTTACATAGTTATATCAGCTTTAAGAGTCTATTTTTTTTCTTTCAGTCTTCGTCAGAACTCCTAAATCACATCTGTTCTCAGTTGTCTCATCACAATTCTGATTTTGAACTTACAGTCACAGCACTTATTTCACATGCTTACTGCTCAAATCATGTTACTTAGACATATTATTTGATGAAGCCAAAAAAAAAATCACCTGAACTTAACCAGCTAGCTCACAGAGCAATTGCTTATAACATCTTTCCAAAGTAACATGCTATTATATAGATGGAACTCCTCCTGAAAGTTTGCAATCACTTTGTCTAGCCATCTACCATCATTCCCAGACTTACTTTAGCAGCACAGATCACCAATACTCCATCACTATAAATTATTGATAGATCTGCTGCCATGCTATATATTTCTGAGAGATTTCCAGGTTTTGGACCTTTCAGAATGAGAGGATTCAAGTACTTTTGTCCATTTGTGGTGGAGACTTGATTTTATAAGCCTAGAACATGATACACAGGTATCCCTTTGTGGTCCTCATTAATAAGGAGATTTTCAGGTATTTAACTCAGCATGTGAGCAATTCAATAGTTTTCAGAGACAAAGAGGTTATGCCCATTTTCCACACGTCCTGGTTACAGCCAGGTTACACAGGTAACTCGTGTTGGTAGCTACTGTCATACTTACCATGTTGATCTTCTTATTAGACATTAATGGGATTTTTTGCTCATGTAAGAAACAAACTTCACTAGGTCTTCCGTAAGTTACAGTACAAGCCAATTTTGAAATGTACAATTGTAGCTTGGTACAGGCAATTACAGATATGCTTATTCTTGTCAAAGGTGCTCCTTTATAGACTCCACTTTAATTTGACTATATTTTAAACATGCTTTCCATTTAAAAGTCTGGTTTAGGCTGACAAAATTCAGAAAGCTCTAGCTGACCACAGAGTTTAAACTGGATGCTAGTATCAGCAATGATTGCACTTGGGAATGAGCTGCAAATCCCATTGATATTCCCTTTGTGCATTCTGAAAGCCTGAGAATAAAAAATGTTTACAAGTATGTAAGAATTAAGCTTCAGACATTTTGGTGTCCAAGAATAATGGACACTTCTGGCAACTTTTAGTCTTAACAAAGCAATTTCCCACCATGACATGGAAAAAAAATTATTATTAACATTTGTGAAAAAAAGATACTACAAATACAAGTGTCACAGAAAAGCTTACATTTCAATCAGTATCTTTATATTCAATGAAAGATTTCTATCATATGCCATGAAAAATAAGGCTTTATGTTACAGTATGAACAATGAGTGGAAAATGAAATATTGAACAGCAGCTTTTTCCATGAATATACTCCACCCAGTGTAACAAACGATAAGAGTCGTGCAGAAAGAATAGCTTGCAATTGTGCAATTAAAACCCTTACTGTAAAACACAGGCAAAATGGCTTGAGCAGCCTTAATATATTTCTAAACTCCTGACTGCTTAGCCCTTCTATCTTTTTTTAACATTGAGAGTTTGTTATTCCTGTGAGTAGCAGCAGATACTACAGAGGGAGAACTTCCTTCGTCACGCAGGCAAAGGGCATGTGACAAAAGGACTACATCGTAGTCTCAAAGCTCATTTGTATGAGGCTGGAATTTCTCACAGTCTGGGCTGCCATTTTTCCCACTTTATGTTCACAAACTCCCTCCTCGATGTGCAGGAGCGTATGTTTGTGGTACTGAGGGACAGATGCTCAATCTCAACAAAGATCAATGTGGCTCCAGGGAGCACTGTAGCATCTTTTCTCTGATATTAGACTTCACTATCCTGAGGCTGTTCCTATGTGGCAGCTTATCAAGTTGCCAGTCTGTCTTTAAGATAGCTCTCTTTATCTTATTTTTTTAAATAAGAATGTATATTTAAAAGACATACCTGTCCAATAATAAGGGGAACTACAACAGTCATAAACAGCTGCGAGAATATAGATGTAAAAGGCACAGAGGAAGATGATCCAAGCTACAAAATAAAAATATACCATTAATATTGCATTTTTTTCTTCGTTTCTGCAAATTTCATATGTAGATATCACACATTAGTATACATTTAATTTCACACAAGATCTTGGACGTATGAGCACAGTCTTGGAAGTATGTGCACACGTGTTTAATTGTTAAGTCCCAGTACAGCACTTGGTATTCCACAATAACAAAACTAAACCAACCTCTGTTTGATTATTTTATAACCTAAGGTAACAGTTCCATCAATATGCATTTAACTGAAACCCTGCCACACATATGCCTAGTAAATAATATAAGCATTTGTAGGATTACAGTCTAAAAAGACAGGGAGTGAATCTTCCTAACTAAACAGTTAGCTCAGCTGCCTTTATCATTTATACAAATATCAGGCAAGCAAAGTTGGTGGAGTTACTTCGCTAAATAATAAGATAGTCAAGACGATCACATGTTTTATATCTATGACAATAAAAAGGAGATCTACTGAAAGTATATATTTGTTCTTTCATGAAGATATCCAAATTGTGACAGGCTTAGTTTTCAAAAAGGTGATCTCTTTAATTGTAAATTTACAATTGTAAACGCTAAAAGTATTGCTTTTAAAGATGCAGATAGAAAAGGTCAGTGGAAATTATGCCAGTGGAATTTTTGCAATCTAGTTCAAAATGCTTAGGAAAATATGCAGTATTTTACATTCTGATTGGAATTGGTTTATGCTAGGTCATTGAAAAGTTTTATGTAGTGTAATTTAACTAATCTTTAACAACAACAGAATATACATTAAGAAATATATAGTAGGAAGACTGAAATAGTGTCATCAGAGCTTCCACAGATAACTGTTTGCTTCATCATGAGGGTAAATGACATAACACTGAGGATTTCACAGACCCACATTATTGCATATTTTGCATTTTGTTGTAAAGACCCTCAAAATGATGACAGAATCCAGAACCTTTTCAGCTCCATCTAAAAGATGCCAATTTCCTAAAGCATTCTCACATACATCATTCTCATGAATTATGCTCAGATTACATTATACTTTTGACACTTATCTTCCTTTCAAAGCTACCTGCAGGCACAACAGACAAGATGATCATACAATCTAGTCACTTCCTATAACTGCCAAGAAAAATCAACATATGGCCATAAAAATGGTTTTGGCATAAAACCGGATACTTCAGAAATCCAAAGAACAGAAAAATCAGAAATACTTTGCATACCGAAGTATTTTACTTTATTCAGAAATGTACAACTGTAACTTTTAACCAGGGAAAATGGTGAAAAAACACCAATTATACCACTTCTGCAGTGGCGTCAGGACTGGGAAACATTAAAAAATGGAATTAACTTCTGAGACTAGAAAAGTAAAGAGTGTTGCTTGGTCATCTTAGACTTTAAGACAGTGGGACCACACCAAATCTACTCTTTCTTTAAACATACTCCACCAGTTGCTTTCATATGTCCCTTTCTGAATACAGTGTGGGCAGAGAGCCTTGGGCAGAACATAGAGGATACGGCTGTTTCCTACATGTTGACTGGCAGTACCAGGGGAAACTCAATAGTTTGGCCATGTAACAAATTGTAGCATCTCATCCCAATCACCTCCAATTTTAACATAGGCACAGAAGATGGTTGGAGGGGAACTGAAGATGTAATCACTGAGACTTTTGTGCTGCAAGTAGGATGCAAGTGAGAGCACCGTGATTAAGGTGGTTACATTTCCCAAGTAGCTGAGAGGGAGAAGCAGGAGGAAGCTTGCAGGGAAAGATGGAGACCACCTACATGAGTACCTGAAATCAGGCAGTACAGCCACTCTGTTCCCAAGGGCACGGGGCTCTGATTTTTTTTCCTTGCTGGAAGTGGGGCAGAAAACTCCATCATACCACTCATCATCTCCTTGTTGTTTTAATTCTTGTAAGGAGCTTCTGAAATTTTAAAAGGTCCATAGCTTTTTTTTTCAAACTGTATTTGGATTTATTTTCTTCTGTGTGCTGAGGAGCTAAAAGCATTACTTACTGTGTATTCAGGGAAGCTTTTTCAAGTGAAAGTGAAGATTTTTAAACTTTAACATCTGCTTGAGTCACAGAGGAGTGAATCTAACCAAGCAGCCTGCATGCCAGGACCCTCTGCATGGAGTCACAAAGCTATGACACTTTGGCAGAGGTTCTTGAGCATTTTATAAAAACATTGATCAGACTTCTCTCACTACTTTATTTTATGCCCAGGTATGCTAAAGGACCTTTGGCTAATGGAAGCACAACTTCTCCAGGACTGCCTCAATGTTTGGAGTAAGCAAACCCAGGAGGCTCACAAACATGAGAGTCTCGCAGACACTCAGACACTGCCTGGATTCCAGCATTCCTTTGAACTTGGGTATCTTCATCACATACATTTTGACAGAGAAGTGGGGACTGCAGAACAGAGGAAACTAAAAGC
Source organism: Ceyx melanurus (assembly GCA_024611195.1). Taxonomy (NCBI): domain Eukaryota; kingdom Metazoa; phylum Chordata; class Aves; order Coraciiformes; family Alcedinidae; genus Ceyx; species Ceyx melanurus. Next base: position 51,388 of record JANHGL010020415.1, on the reverse strand, counting down.
TTGATACAGTGTTAATCAAACTTTCCTACACATGTACAAATGCAAATATTCTGTCTGAATGAATAAGAATGGTTGTGCTCAGGTTTTAGTTGGATCAATCTAAGTTCTGTGCTCCATTTGCTGTTATGAAACAACTGTGGTTTAAAAAAAAAACACACCTAGATGACCTGTAATGCACAAAATTAACATTATGCTCTGATGTCTGATTAGATTTAGCTGCTCTCCTTGATACAGTAATGTCCATGCCTAAAAACGATCTTTTCCTCACAGGCAAACAGAAGTACTGTAAGAACTGGTGTAAAAAAACATAGAATCAAACTGCTGATGTACATCTATAAAGAAATAACTTGACTGGAATTTTTTATGGAAGATAAAATGCACAATTTCATGAAAAAGCTACCACATTTTTTTTACACCAGCACACTGACTATGTGTTGGGGTTTTTTTAAATGTATGTTTGCATCTTCTTAAACAACAGTTTAATATTGTAAAGTGATCATTATGTGCTATCCTGGGTAGCAGCATTTCAGTTAAAGGTTTAGCAATAAGCCAGACCTGCTTAGAATAGATTCACTATTCAAAAAGATTACTCTGAAAATTCATGTTTATGGAAAGGCACTTTTCAGTTTAATGAGTGATTTCAGAAGGACAATTCAGATGAGCAGGAACTCAACCTTCTGCAAGTGTTTGCTGGATATGGCTGTGATTAAGAATTCCAGGCAAATCTTTCCAAACTATTCTGCCACCATGAAGTACTTCAAGCCTGACCTGCAGCGCTCTTGCTTATTTAGTCCTAGACCTGTCTTCTCAAGAGAATGCCCATTTTAAAAAACATCTAGCAAATTATTTAGTAGGTTTCTGTATGAGTTTGTGGTACAAAATTAGGCTTATCCTTAATTGACAGGCTATATTTAACTTCTGGTAAAAAAAAAAAAAAAAAGCAAAAACCAAAGAGACAAAAGAAATCTTCCTTTAATTAAAGCAAGACAATTCCACTTCCCAGCCTAGACCACCTCCACAAGCCAGATGCTCCTCCAGTCTTCTCTTTCTGGCTGACCAGGCAGGTACACCACAGGTGTTCCCCTGTCTACAACTGCCACTGACTCAGAAGAAACACACCTCCTACCAGTCACACCAAATCATAATCCAGTGCCACATGTGCTGCACATATTGAGTCCATTTTGGAAGCAGCTGTCCTTTGGGACCTTACTCTTCTAGTGTTCTCCTGCAATTAACATGTTTCCTCAGGCTGTGTCTTTGTGCTCTTGATACACCATCAGCCAGTTTCAACCTTGCCATTTGCTGAGCAGAGACAAGGAAGGGGGATGGGGCTGGTCCTGTTGTGGATGGCAGCCCTGATACAGAAAAGACATGGAAACCGATGCACTTTTAGAAAAGATGTTGATGGGATCCAGTTCAGTGATGAAGGACAATGATGTTCACTGACCAGCTGAACTAAGCCCTCCCTTGTTTTGGACTCTTTCCAGAACCCTTGTCCTGAGCCAGCCACTGCAGCATGCTATGTCACAGCAGAGAAGCATGCACACTGCCCTCAGTAACCCAGGTACTTGGCAAATAAAAATGTACTGCAGTGAATACACTGCAATGGGCAGTGAGTGCAACGATGCTGAGGCCATGGGAAGTCAGAAGTGTCTGCGCTACTCCATGGGAATGGCACCAAAGGGCACCCCCAAGTTCCATAGTGCCTGGTTTCACATTTCAGGTAAGAGGTCAAAAGAGATTAAATGGTCTTTCCTACATAGCATTTCACAGCAATCTACAGAGCTGTAAGGTCACTGGGATGTTCTTCCTACTCCACTGCTTCCAAGGATTTCATATGCAGAGCATTTAGCTATCTTGGTAAGGCAGAGAAGCTGTGCAAGATACCAGCTCCTAGTGATAGAACAAGAGTTGTTAGTACTGAACTTGTACACATCTAACGAGTGCCAATAGCAAGGGAGGGAAGGGGAAGCAAATCACTGACAACAGAGCTTCTATAGAATGTATTAAAAATTTTAAGTAAAGGTTTTAATTCTGCCTATGCTGCAAGTTGTATCTTGCCTCAGAGACAGGGGCTGAATGTACGAGAGAGATCACGTTCAGTGGTTGGCAGTCATGCATTTTAACTAATACATCTTTCACTGTTATTCTTAAAAATTAAAGGCATACATACGTCTCCAGTTCAGCTAAAGAAAAGAGATGTTCTGGTCTTATGGCACATTCCACAAATTCTTTCATATTCCACATGCCTCCATGGCCATGGGAACTGATTAGGCACAAATCTACCTGTCTACATATACCCTCCAGTTTCGATTGATTAGTTAAATAAATACAATCAAAGCTTTATAATCAGAAACATGGAATAAGAAAAGCTGGCCATCTGTCAACTTTTTTTTTTTTTTTTTTCCCCCAGCCTGGGGAAGGAGGCTGTCCATTTTGGGACTCCCTTCTTAAAATGACCACTGATGCCTAATCCCATTCTGGGCTCCCCTATGACACATTAACTACAGAGCAAATCCAAACTTAACTGTCAATTTTAAAGCCTTTTGCAGAGCTGTCAAAATAACCAAAATATATCAGAGCTACTCTTCCACTTTGCCACAGAACAATGATCTCAAGAGCTAAGGTAAAGAAATGAGATCAAATGTACAGCCCAAAGGCTCCTAAATGTGAGTTGGATGATTAACACCCTTGAGATGAGACTGAAAGACTAGTATCCAAAAAATCTGCTGCAAACAAGGGGATGACTAACTGGAAAGAGATAGATTAGTAAATAGAGGATAATTAAGAACCATGAATATTATTTATCCATGAAAAAGGCAGCTGTTTGATGTACCAGAAGAAATAATTAATCAAGGCAGGGGTTACTTGCAACATTGCACTAGGGCCAGGGTGGAAAAGAGGTGGACTGGGTGAGTCAGGAGAGGATGCTCCTGGTTCTCTGATCCTATAAAACGTGTGGTTAGCTTCTGCTATATAGAAGCAGGTTGTATACTACAAAGACTTGGAGAGAAGAAAATTTAAAGAGCAAAACCAACTGGAAAATAAAAAAGTCCTCCACTGAAACATTACATATTTTAGAGTGTTCTACTTAGTCAAATTTACAGTATTTTGTGTGTGTCAGGAAGAGGGAGGGCCTCTGTTATTTGTATCCAATTTATATAACAAAGCCATAAAAGGTGACTCTTAAAAAAGAATAAAATCATTAAGCAAATATTTCACAGCAGTCCTTAAAAACGTTCTGGTTAAATTGTAACAACCTTGGACCAGATCAGAGAATTTTTGTCTTCCCAGTGGTTAAACAGAAAGGAAATGGTGAGGTAAATAACCAGGTAGAAATAATGATGCACTTTAATCTTCCACATGGATAACTTGATCCGCTAACAGCTAATGCACTATGCTGCAGTAATCAGCCTTTTGTCACATACCAGTGAAATCCATTAGCTGCAACTTCCTTATTAACTTCCAAGTCCTCACAGCTACTAAAATATTTGCATATTTAACAATTCATTTGACTGGTATCAGCTCTCATTTGCCAAGTGCTTGAGAGGAAAAACAAGTCAGAGTGTAGAAATCATATTTTTAAAAAATAATTTTAAAATATATATTATGACAGCTCCTTTCAATAAAAATGTTTCTCTGAAATATATAGAACTGGGGAAGACTTGGCAAAAATTTGAAAAATTGGAAGAAAAAAAGTATCAACAACTTTTAGAACATTTTAATTTAAGAATTGTGAATTTAGGGGAAAGCATTTAACTCCAGTATTTTAATCAGCTTCTAGTTTCATTTGCAGCCTTATACACCAGTCATTTTATTTCACTTTTCTCTGCAATACTTGCAACAGAATTTCCTTCACTTGTCTACTGAATTCTTTCAGCAGCACTACTTTCTAGTACTTATAGCATCATCACTACAATGCCATCATAAAAATACCTACTATAAAATTCAGAAATTTGAGAATACTAGAGACGAAAACATCACAGAATAAATCAAGAAAAGGAGCAAGCTGATAAAGCCTTAGGAAGATTCCATTTTGACACAAATGTCTTGGTAATCTTCTTCAGTGAAACAGCAAACATGGGAGCAGTGTATGACAATTACATGGAAATTTTTGCCAAGTGTATTTTTGAAAATACACATGAATTTTGCATTGGCTCCTTAGTATTCCACGTTAACTGGTTTGCAGGCATGCTTCTGAAAAATGTAAAGTACATAAAAATGTAAACCACTTATCTCTAATGTTTTCTTTCATGGTTTTCAATAAAAATACACACATTCTCACACCTTGACTTTTGTTACTTTGATAACTAACTCGGTGTGCCTCCAGCAACTGCAGAGACCACATCTGTCAGGCATTGAGTTTCAACAGCAGGGGTAATACCAAGAAGGTGGCAGAGCTGGGATCCGGTGCCATAAAAACCACAGCATTACTTTTGGTTCTAACAGGTGTGCGGATGGCTGATTTCTTGTATATAGATATCAGATACAATCAACAAAATCATCAGCTTGTGTGGCTTGGTAGAACTGCCAGTCCCTGTGCTGCTCAGCTGACTAAAGACAGAGAGAATGACTGTCCTGCTGTGGTTGGGACGAGCAGAGCCATGTTCACACTAGAGAGGTCATTACATCAGCCTTCCCCATGGCACTGCAGTATCTATGCTCACTGTGCTTCCAGAAGAAACCCCAGAGACATGATGACCTTGCTGAGACATCAGACTGGCCTCCTGTGCAATATAAAGGCATGTGAAATCCTTCAGTGAAAATAAATTTGCATTCATACATATTCCTGGTGTAAATTACTAAAGTTACAAACTCAGGATATGTAAGCAAGATGATATGGCTACAGTTGTTGCAGTGTGAAGTGCTCCTCAAGTTCTCTGTTTCAAATGAGACAGAACAAGTGGCATCTTGAAGTTATGGCAGAGATCACAGCAATATTGTATTTACAGTATGATGACATCTTATGTTCAAACTGTCTTTTAGTAATGTAAATGTGCCCAAATTCCGTGTACTGAAGAATTCAAATAATAAACTGTTATTACATCATAAAATGTTACTAAAATTACTAAAGGAAATAGCGAAACTGAGCACAGACAGCAACAAAGGACCTAAATGACTGACTTCCTATTGCAATTCCTAACCTATTCAGAGTTATTTTTGGATAGCAGCATGGTTATTTCCAAAAGCAAAGTTTAGTCTACACTTCAATTTCTAGTTGGTAGGTTTATTTCCCCACAAATGCATTAGAGGAAATAAAACTTATTTCTCTCCTTTAAAAAAATTCATCATCAGACACCTCTGGCTTCATCTAAGTATACGATTTGACAAGAGGAGGACAGACAGCACCCCTCTCTGAACAGTTACACAGCCTCCTAATCATCATGAATGAAACCCTGCAGAATGTTGCAAAGAGATGTGAACAGCATAATCTCGTGTTAACTTGAAATTGCTGTATCTTAACAGCACTTTGTTTCAACACTGCCACTCACCACATAGAGGAACTCTAATCAATTATATATAGTTTATGGAACATTGCCCATTTACATCTTTGCTGGGAATATAACATACTAACTATTAATAATAAAGGTTAACGTGAGGATGATGATATTGCAGATTAATGCATTTGGAAGCCAGATTCAATAGCTTCTTACTAGGTAAAATGTTTATCAGAGGTATCCATGGTAAAGGCAGCTACTCTTTAAAGTCTAAGTGAGGCATTCTCACAAGTATACAGCCTAGTAATTATGTGCACAGTATTTAAGGTTTCATTAATCAGAACCTCTTAAAATATTTTTTTTTTAGCTAAGCTTTACAGTGTAAGGTTTGTTGTAGAAATACACTTTTCAAAAACATGGATGACAATCTTATGTTCATCACCATTCATTTAGGATGATAAATTATTTGCATTAAATGCATTATTTATTATAAGCTGCAATACACCTTTAGCAGAGTTGTTTAAAGAATTTATATTTACATTACTAGTCAATTATGAAAAGGAAGTTCAGAATTTTATATTCTCTATTGTACACAGGGCAAAATTTAAACCATACCCACTACCATAGGTTAAGCTATATAACAAAACAAGCCAAAGGGTAACAATGTATTTTGTTTATGGCAGCACTAATGAGTATTTAATGCACTGTATACAGGGAGATTAACAAATGAGATCACTAATACAATATAGCACTCAGAAGCTCAGCTCAGCTCAGCTGCTGTTGAGGTAAATTAGAATTTTACCTTGAAACTTGAAAATTCCACCCTTTATTAACTAAGCACTAAATCTAAGCTGCATGTCTAGACTAATGAATGGCCCAGAAAAGATAACCTAGCAAATGACTACTAAGTGTTTATCATTTCACTGGAACTGCACTGGTACCACCTGAAATGATCAAGCAGCAGGTTGTAAACAAGTGAACTGTGCGCCAGAATCCACTACATGTTGAGCAGTCCAGACCTCTCAAGGAAACACAAAGGAAAATGAGAGAGGTTCATGAGGAAAAAAAAGCTTTCAGCAGGTCAGACCACAGACTCCCAGGGCTCAGGAACGATGTGCCAGGGTGTGCACATTTGGTTTGCTATTCTAAACACCTGCCACTGGATAAACTGAACCTTCAGAGAAGGTGGACCTCACCTTAGCAAGGTGTGCCACAGAATGACTTGACATGTGTTAAGTCTTCAGCAAAAATCTCAAGTACCTTTAAATATTTATATACCCCAAGAGAGGTCCTTGAGTTTTGGGCTGTGTGACAAAAAAATGCAGCTTTTATAACTCCCCCTATCCCCAGACTAGTTTCTTTATCACTCCAATGAAAAAATAATCCATGTGTGCATTTTCCTCGAGAAGAACAGCTCCAAGTCATGTTACAAACCACACAACAATTAATGTGCATTTTACACACTTCTCATGTGTCTCCAGGGCAGGTAGGAAGAACAGGGGCTAAGTAGAGCACCAAAACTCAGTGAGATAGAGCAGGGTGAAAGGTGTCAGTGAACAAAAATAAAAAGAGATAAAGTTTCAGTCACAGAGAAACAATGCCACAGATCTGGGGATTAATGCTTGTGGAATAAACATTCCATATAGGAGACGACAGGCAAACAATCTGAAATAATCATCTGAAACCATCTGAAAACACCCATTTTTTCCTTAAAGCAGATGTCTTTTTTTAAGCTACTATAAGGCTGTGGTCCCAGGTATGTAATGAAAACTTTGCTGGTGTGAATGGATATATACAATATGGTTAAAACAGCTCTTGTGAAAACATAGTTACTGCAGATGAGTTACAGTTTGTTATAGTAAAATTAAAACCTTCCCATGCAGCTTAACTGAAGCAGTAGCTGAAAATGTTACAGCCACCCTCACAGTACTGTTTATCTCAATTTATTATACACTGCTGTATTTGTATACAGTATATATGCTGCTTGAGCATCCCTACTATAAACAGCTTGCCACTTGCATGCCACTTACAAACTGTTTCAGGCTAACTTCACACTAATCTCCCTTTCCAGGGTGCTGGTTTACATACAATGTAATCACTAAGAGAAACATAAAATACATACATATATGCCTTTTACATATATATATATACACACACATATATATATATATGTACACACCTCTCCTAACTCCTTGAAATGTTTCAGCCTACTTCCCTGCTCTTACAAAGACACAAACCTCAGTAACTTGCACCACGCTATATCATACCATTCGTGCCAGTAAATCCTCAAGCACCCAGACCTCACTGACAAAGTACTACTATCTCTCTGATAAAGCCTCTTAATGGCTCACCAACTAATATCCATACCTTCATTTTGGTCTCCTCCCTTTTCTTCTACCGTGAACTGTAAGGAACCAAGGCCCTGCCTGAAGACTAACGATTGAAAAAGAAATCTTCGGCTCACAGGAATGAAGCAGCATCACATTTAGTGACACACACGGGCTCCAGTAATTTGTCTTCCTGCTGCTGCCATCTCACTAAGATCTATCACAAAAACACCCATGGGCTTAACTGCCCAAGACTGAGGCTCAGCTTATCTGAACAGTGCTTTCCCGATTGGACTGTGATCCATTTTGGATCAGTATGATCTTGTCCAGCTCTGGCATGTGAAACCTCTGCACGAGATCTTCTAACTGGCATCTTGACAAGGGTTTACATTTTACCCAGTCTGCCTAACTGCATATAGTTTTGTAATTCTGGAAGAACAATGGGTTTTGGTTCTCTTAGACTGAAGTGCAGGTAGCGTTTGCGTTCACTGAGACACACTTTGATGACATTTCTGAGAGGCAGTTTATTTCAAATACTGACAAAAAAATCATCTTCTTCATTATTTAAGTATTGTTAAAGCACCCACGTTTTTATCTTAAATAGACTGTCTATTAAGTGCAGGATTACCCAGTAAAAAGATATCTTAAGATCAAGATACTTACAAAAAGCAGAAGCAGAAGTGGAGTTATAACAATGCCCTGGAAGAAATGGAAAAACAAAACAAAAAATGACTGTTAGTTAGGGAAGAAGAATATACTTTATTTCCTTGCACCTTAGTGTATGGAAATACACAAACATAATTCAACATAATAGAAATTAAGAAGAGGTTCAACTTTGATCTTTACCATTTATGCCAATGACTTTATAGGCAGCACAAAGACCCTAACTTTACCCGTCCTCCTTTTGCACCTAAGCCACCCTATTCCAAAAGACCTGATATAAATACAGATAATTTATTTTTAAAACCATATTAAAGCTCCCCCCTCACTGTGCTGTATCTTAACTTCACCTGTGTTCAAGTCCCATGATACCTGGTCCCAGGTCCTCTTCTGAGCAAAAGCTACATCAACCATGATGAACTAGGTATCGTGACAATGTAATGTAAACTGATATTCCCCAAGGAAATGAGTTGAGATCTCAAAACTCATTTCACTTGATTAGACTTCATGTCTCACTGGTAGAAGGAAGTCTTTCATCAAATTTAATCACACAGGACAATCTCAGCTTTCCACATCCCCCAGGCAGATGCAAGCAAAAAGATTTGTTGTCTTCACTGACAAGGAACAGGTTTAAAGCTGATGACTGGACAAAACAGAGGATTTGAAGTTTCATGAAAGTAAATCTTAAAATGAGTTGTTTGGGTTGGGAGTTAATGCAATGTTTCATAGCTGCAAAAAGCAGTTCCCCACCATCCTTCCATCTGACTTCAATATTTTTTTATTGCTCAGTAAAATGATTCTGTCATTTAATGCATGGTGCTTCACAAAGCTTGCTCAGAACCTCTCTAAGCCAAGACTATTCTTCATCCAGATACATTTCAAGAATAACTAGTCTTTCAGCTGTTCACAAACTTTATGGTTTAAAGGACAAAAGTCAAAAACTTGCTCACATCCATCTAAAAAGGTGCTTATGCTCTGTTTGTTTTTAGCTCCAAGTGAAAACCAATCAAAGTAGTTGTCCCCTGCTTTTCATTTAGCAACACAATTTTACGTCAATTGTTTAGGATCTAATATAAAGAAAATAATTATACAACTAGTTTGCTATTTTATTTCTGTGTCCACAAAAAGCAGACAGCCAGTTAGGCACAGAAAACTCCTATTGTGCTCTTAAATCAAAAGGCAACAAGTAAATACCATAAATTATAGCAGACAAGAAGGACTAAGGAGACAACAGTTAAGCTGTGCAACTTGATGGCTCTGCAGAATTAAAAAACATACTTTAAGTAATATATGTGCTGATTGCCCCTCAACCTAGTTATCCATAATCATTTATCTTTTTTGCAAATGTCACAGCTGAGGTAGATCATAAAAGACTAGAAAGAAGCAGAAGCAATAAGAATTGGAGGGAGAAAGGGAGTCATTATTTACAGGGTGGTCTAGACCAAAATGCAGATAATAGTTATAAAGAAATATAGGTGTTCAAAAATACCAGCTGTAGAGGAAGAAAAAAAAAATTGAGGAAGAAATACAAGTTGAGGAAGAAATAAAAGTGGAAGAAGGGAGGATGCACCAAGAGCTGAACAGACACTTGCATATAGTAGTATCTACAATGCTTAGAACAGAGAAGAGTAAGTTCTGTATCATGCAGATGCAACACAGTCATTTAATCAGAAATACCAAACTTCAGCCTTTATGAACCAGTACTAAGAATAGGTGAGAGTCAGACTTCCCCCTTCTTCCTCTTTCCTCACTGACAACTACACTGCACACAGCTCAAGTATCATCAAGTACCCGAGTATTCCCTAAGCATCCTGCAATTTTAGGATGGCAGAACACCACTGCAACAGGGTTCCACCTTCAGGCCTTTGCATGAGTGAAGGGGAGCATGGATGGAGTGGGAGGTGACACACCAAAAGCATCCTGTACTCCAAATGAGCACTGAGTGCGGGGAGCAGAGCACACTGCTAGCTGGTGGGTACAGCCAGCTGGTCTGAAGCTGGTGGGACTCATTGGTTCAGCACCATTAGTGATTCCTTTGCTTCATGCCTCAGCACAGTTCATAGCATTTTCATACGTTACCAAAGAAAATGCAAAGGTAAAACAAAACAAAATTCCACTTTATCTTGTTGATGAAGATGGTACCCTTTGTCATTAGGATGGGATTTGTAACTTGATATGTATTTGCTTTAGAAGCTGGTGATACTAATACCATGGGCAACGGCCACTGTTAGTTCCAAGCGTATGTCACTAAAGGAACTTTGTGACATTAACACTTCTTGGCAATTCTGCAAGTGAAGAGGAACAGAATCCCAGTATACACCATAAATAGATTCCTGTCTGAGACTGTTGAAAAATTGACCACTCAAAAGGTCAATTCTAGCAATTCTTTACAAATTTTTTCTATTAAACCTGGTGATCTTAATAATCAGAAGCAAGTTTCCTGTTGCCTCACACAGAAAGGATTTACAAGGTTGACTTTTCCCATTTGCAACACATACTCAATTCCCTGGGAAGCTAAACAATTACCTGACAGAACAGACAAGTTCATATTAAAAAATAGATGCCATTGCTGAATCAGAGTAATTTGATGTTAATGTTTTATTTTGATAAGGAGAGCTGGTTTGAAAAACCACAGGGACTACATTAAAACCAAAGAGGTTTTTTTTAGTCAGTAGTGCTGTGGTGACTGTGATGGTTTAGGATTTGTTAGGGGAGGGAATCTGTTATCAGACTGACTGATAGTGTTGAAAAAAAAAAAAAAGAGTAAAATTGTGGAACATAAAGCCCATTTAGGTGTTACTGTGAAACACTTATGTGCTTTTATGTACAAAACCCCTTCTTTTCAGTTTTCTGTTACAGATTTGAAGAAGGATTTACATGGCTATGGTTTATCTGCCTAACAAAAGGCAATACCTTTCCCTGCACCCTATGCCTTACTTCCATACATGACCTTGTCATTAGAAAGCATTATGTGATGCATCTGAATTTATACCCACTACAGAATGGTATATACAGCACACCAGGTCTAAAGCCTAATGACAGAAAATAAAGAGGACTATTTAAGTTTTCATAGAACGGCTTAGGTTGGAAGGGACCTTAGAGATCATCTAATCCAACCTCCCTGTTTTGGAGGTAGGACCATAATCTGATTCACTCAGAATAAAGAAAAGAAATAAGAAGAGTTACTCTATGTGGTCCAGCTCATACATTGGCAGAGGCTTCACAAAGAGCATCATATTCTGACACTGGCAGTTTGGCTGCTTTCTAGGACTACAAGAGGCTGAAAAGCACAAAAGAAGCTAAGAATTAAAAAAAACCAACTATGGTTTCTAAACCCATTGGTCACTAACACCATCAGAGATGAAAACAATAACTAAATTTGACCACATTTTTCCCTGCCTTGCTTTCCAGACAAGTGCTGTCAAATACATAGTGTATGGAGATAAACAGATTGTAGATTAGCACTTCCAGCAGAAGCTGAGCATCTGCCCTTGAGAATGCAAGGTCATTACACAGTTTTAGCATCTCCAAAATTCGGGTGGAGTGTTAAGCTTTCCGACTGCTGCCCACAATGGAGTCAAAGTTGTAAAGTGACTGCCGTTTGCTATCAGCAGAAAAAATTTTCAAGAAATCCATTTACACCTCTGATGTGAAAGACTGACTGAATATATTTCAATGATTTTAGTGGAAAGGGAAGAAAAAATCTCAGCCTGACCCGAGACACTGATACAACATAGGAGTCTGAATAGTCAGATATCTGTAAACACGTTTGTTTTTACAGTAAAGATTGTGCAATGTCTTAATTAAGAGAGTTTGTGTGTGCAAGCATGTGCATAAATACACTTTAGCACCAAGGATATACTTGGAGATCCAATTAATTGTTATTTGCCTTACATAGATGCAAATGTTAAGAGGTTTTCTATAGGTTTCATCCAGAGCAGATAATAAAATTAAAAATTACTCTCCACAAGAATACAGAGAATCAATACATCTAATTGGTTGCCAGATCAGACAGCAAAAGGAAGTAACATAATGGATTTGAAACTATGATGGCAAATCATTAAGAAAGAAATTAAGCAAATAGTAAGAGGAAGGTGGGCACAGATCCAGAGGGACACATGGTAGAAGACAAGTAAGGATTATTGTAATGAGGCATGAAATACATGTGAACTTTCCTTCATTTCCTTTACTCACAGATTTCCCTTACAATTTTTCTTCATTCTTACAGGTCACCAGTATGACACACGTGTGGCAATTACTAAGGGGGGGGGGGAACCTTAATCAAAGTAATGTCTGTTTTGTTTTAAGAAGATGGGCTAGGGGCAGAAGGAAAAAAAAAAAGGGTTTTGTAGTCAAGGCTCTGAACAAATTTGTATTTTCTGAAATAAATTATCTACTTGTGCCACCATTATGTTCTTGAATGCTTCATCTGAGCAGGATACACAAGGAGCAAAAGTATAAGCAGCATTATGCTATAAACTGAATAAAGATTAGTAAAAAGTTAACTGGGCAACATTTCCATTACTACTGTTAGATTAGAAAAATAGCTAAGAACTCCAGATAATTTCATCAGAAGAAAAGCATGAATGAGATCTGAAGCTCAATCTTAATCTGCATGAGAAGTATTTCTCACATGGCTTTGTTTCAAGAATCACTGGCATGTTTCAAAAAAGAAAGGGTAAACCAAACCAACGCAGCCTCCACTGCCCTCCCAAATCTATACAGAATATTCTACTACTTATTAAAAATTCCTAATTGCAAATGTTGCCCTCACACATATTTCATGCAAGTATGAAAACAAAATTGGATCGAAATGAATGCAAACAGACAGAATATGGTTATTCCAACACAACAGAACCTAGAACTGAAGAAATAGTGGTCTGAACTACTACTGGCAGTAACACTACAATTGTTACAGATTGAGTGTAAAGAATAAAACTAAAAGGAGAAAGCATTTTTTTTTCCAATAAGGTTGAGGGCTGAGGTTCCAGCGTCGGACTGAAAGTTAAGCCAAGAGCATGAAAAGAGTAACTGAGAAAGGTAAAACTCTATACAAGTCTTGTTTGCCTGGCTTCCCAGCAGAGGGCATCTTCAACACATTAGAAGTGTTCTTGCACAGCAACAGAATAGTTAACAGTAGGAAAGCAACTACAAAAACTTCTTGGGGCTTCTCAGGTGATACTCAACAGTATTTGGAATGATGCACAAAATAAAACAACGAAGTCTGACTCCGTGTTGGGAATGAATGCTTGCATCAGACATCCTGAAACCTTGTAACCTACATAGCACTATTTTCAGAACAACTCAATGCTCTGATGCCTGGCAGAGCATGGGACAGCTCCTGCAGTGGGTGTGGGGGTGTTGCTGGGGAAACTCCTGCTGACTGCACTTCCCAAGTGCTGTGACCTCCTGCTACTGCAGCATCTCTGCAACGCTCTGTGGGACCAAAGAAGATTTTGGTGGGCCTTTGCTCACCTATCTGGAACGAGATCAAGCCATATTCCCTACTCGAACTTTTAACACCTTCCTGTAACTTTTTGTTGGCTCTCTTGTGCAACACATTCAAGTTTTGTTAACATCTTCAGTTCATCTCTCTCTTATGCAATGTGTTCAAGTCTTGTTAACATCTTCAGTGCGCTCAATGATACTGCTGAGCCTGTAGCTCCAACTGTTTCCCATTTCCTCTTCAGTTGCTTTTGCTGAAAATTATTTATTGTTCCTGGACTCAAGACTTTGATCCTCTCCTTTACCTTGAACCTCAATGAAAATCTTTTAAAACTCCCTCATATGCACAAAACTCTTCCTAATTTGGGGTCATTAAATAATTGTCTGTTCCTATTCACATTTATTTCTCATGTAAGAGAACAAGATCACTATAATTCTGTAAGTCAGCATAGGAACTGCATTTATACACTGCCATTAGGTGGGCCTTCCCTAGAGTAGGCATAAAAGGGAGAAAGGAACGTCTCAATCATCCACACCCATTTTTCAGAGGGTTCCCTTTCTCTTCACAAAATTCCCTTCGACACAGTCTGTAATCACTACAATGCAGGCAGGTTCCCACACAACCCAGCATGACCTCAGTGGGACTGAGAATGATGGACACACAGCTTGTAGGACTAGATTGTCTGCAGGTGTTCCCATAGCCCTTTCTCAATAAAGTGTCATGTACAGTAAGGCCATAATAAACTTAAAGTTACATGCTTTGGGGTATATGTTAAGTGTAAGGCATGTCAGTGCAGCATTAAGGATGCACCATAATTTCTCCTTTGTTTTGTATGCAGAAAACAGAGATGCAGTAACATATATTTTAGAAGAAAAGGGTTGTTTTTTGTTTCCACGTGATTTTTAAGTGTCTTTTCTTGCAGAATAAAGTTACAAAGGATGTTCTCATGTCGTTGGGTCTGTGTGAAGTAACCAGTAAATCCCAATTTTAATTACAAAACTTCACTAGAAAACCGTGCCAGCCTCAGCACCTCTGCTGCCACAACCGCTTGGCAATAGGAGAGGCTGGCACTAGATGGTGCTGTGGGACCTTCCAGGGAAAAGAACCTCCTTCTAAACCAGAAGTTGTACTGTTAAATTAGCCGTATAGTAGATTCCGTATTTTCCAACACGTTAAAGAGCATCGAGTCACAACAAGAGAAACCAAAACCACAGAAAGGAATGCACCAAGCAAGCACTACTTGGACTGACTCTGCTTTTTGAAATAGCTAAGTGCCCCTCTTCCACTGGAATGGCTTCTCACTGATCCTTCCCAAAACAAGAGAAAGCAGTTTGTATGCTTTATACCAGTCTTACTTTAAAGGGTTCTACACGTAAAGCAGAATTGAAACAGTGATGGCCAAAGGCAGAGATCCAGCAGAGCAAGGTCCCTAACAAGCCTCTTCTGTCCTCCCTTGTGAGCTGGACCTATTTACCCTCTAGCACTCATATCTTGTTCCAAGAAATGTTAAAAAAATATTTTAACACAATAACCTTTGAATTAACTAAACTTAATTTCACTTCTCCTGTCATCATAATCAGTTGTGTGAAATAAAACAGAAGCATAAGAGAAAAATTACAGTAAACCTAAGAGAAAAGCTATGACAAATACTATAGAAACTTGCAGCTACAAGTAGTTGTCAGAACTGATCCTACTGACTTCATTCTATGGCTTTCCTTGTAACTGAAAACTATTTAAGTAGAACAGTTTCTGTATAAACAACATATATGAACCAAAGCACATTTCATTTTGTCAACATAAACACGTTTGAATAAACTCCTATCTCCCTCATTTTTCTTCAAGACAAGAATCTCAAACAGTGCAAGTGCAAAACACTGTACAATCCCTCTCTGACATATAGAAGAAAGTAAAAACTTTATATAATGGGCAGGAGTGTTCTGCCAATAAAAACCTGTAAGGCTTAATTATGAATCAGTCGTAGTAAACCACTTTCTTAGCACTGCAAAGGTCTCTTGGTGACCTACTGCTCATAAACACCACTTAAAACATATCACTGAAGTTCTGACATAATTCTCACACTCACCCAAACTGTGGGTTTAGTCTGTGGTAGCAATAAAACAAGACACCATTCCCCCTCTCCCCAAATCAAACCAACAGTATAGTTTGTCTAGAATTATTGATACAGATAAATTAGACTCCGTTTTGTCAGGAAAATGTCTCATCAACAAGGTGCTAAGTACGTTCAGGAAAGTAAGCAAAGCCCTCTAAGTCCCCTGGGGTAAATGATGCTCAGGACCTTTCAGGATAATTTCCAAGTCTGCTGGAAAGTTAAGCTATCAATAATCAGTTTGAGAGTGAGCTCAGTCATACCTTCTTTTTTTTTTCCTTCAGTCTACGGGCTGAATTGTTTTACTAAAATGAATCACACAAAGCTCATTCAATCCATTTCCACTATTATTCCCAGATAGGATTTCCTCTCAGAACTGAGCATCTCAAAGGCCAAACTCAACAGAAACGCAGAGGGCTGTTTGTGTGCGCACGCGCATACACAGCCCCCCAAACCCAGCCCCCAGTATGGTAATCTCTACTGCTTGTGTTCTCTGCTGCCTGCCTGGCCCCAAGTCATCAATAATGAATAGAAATGTACAGCTACAGCAGTAGCCTGTGTCATGGGCTTGTCAGGGATTTTTGAAAAGGAACAAAAACACAGGTTTGCCATTTGATTGCATCTTCTTTTCCAAACATGGGACAGACAAAATAAAAGGGCTGTTTAAAAAGGGATAATTCCATTAACCTTTTTTTGTACTAATTGATGGCTTCTTCTACTGTATGGAATGGAAAAATATTTCCCTGTAATGCAAGGAAATAATTCTCTTAGGCCTGGGAATTCAACAATAATGCTGATTATGAGTACAGGGAGGGGAGGTTGTCTCTATTTTAACATAATGAATACATACTGAAGAGGAGTCAAATATCAGTTTAAATAGAGGGAGGAAAAAAGATGGGTGTGTTTTCCTAGGAAAACAGCAAGTTCAATCTCAAATAAAAATGTTCTTGAAGAAAACAATGCATGCAAATAGATATACACGTAGGCAACGAAAGTAACAGCATTATTAAAAAATGAACAAATTCTAATAAATGAGTTAGAATATGCTTTTAAAAAGAGGTGGTTCTTCTATCTTTTCTTTCTTTTCACTGATTCCAAATACATTTCTATAGACATTAGGACGATAGTCTTAGAGGAGTGATTATCTCACATTTTACAAACAGAACACACCAGCTGGTACACTCCCAATCCACTCCCTGGGGAGGGTGGGTGGCAGACTACAGAATGTCTACAGGATGCACACAAACTAAACTGATTGAAACCCCAGATGTAAACCCAAATCTGCCTTGCTTTCTGCATCTGCATACATTCCAGAGTAAGTCTTGCATTAATAAAATTTATTAATAAAAACATTAACTTTCAGAGTAACTTCTGTAGTAGATGAGTAAATATTCTCCACTTTGTAAGATATAACTGAAGATGCTAAAAAAGTCTGCAACTAAATAATCTGTAAAAGAAATTAGACTATATGAGCATGTTTTTTCAACTGGGCATCCCAAAGAAACATTGTTCAATTCAAATGATGTGGCCAGACCATCTTTTATAGAAGCCCGTAGCAAAAATAATGTTTTAAACACAAATAAGGAAAATCCTCACAAAGCAGCAATCAATAATACAATTTAAACAGCCTACTCCATCTTCTGACCTCATGTTATCTTGTGATAACTGTTTTTAGTGGGTAGAATGGGATATTATAGTGTTCAGCTGAACTGAACTCTGCATAAATTGCTGAATGTTCATGGGTTGAAGGTGTTATTAATGACTGTGAATAAGGAAAAAGCACCATAAACCACCTTTTGGTGCCAGACAATAAAATAACTGCCTCAAAAATTACAAGCACATACTGTAGTACACTAATGTTTAAAAGGCCCAAACCACATAAATGTGATTATATTTAACTGATTAAATCAGGATCATTTACTTACAAAAGAACTTCATTCTGTTTAAAGAATTATCACATTATTTTATAGCAGAAAAGTTGTTTGTCAATTCTAACTCCAAATATACTTCAGCATTATTAGACTGATTATTAATCATTTCATCAATTCTATACAAGAAGTAAAAACTGCTTTTCTCCCATGGACATGTTTTTGTGGTTTTGCAAGTGCTCAGCCATGCCTCTTCTAGCTTACTGCCCAAACACAGAGGTGACAGCCTGAAACTTCTGTGTTGTTTTGAATTTCCTCACAGAGCAGATGATTGCTTACTACATATCTTCATGTGCTAGATACATGTATCTGCAACAAGAAAATGCATGGATTTGGTCATGCTAGAACAAGAATTCCTGTTCTTTTTATCAATGTCATATGAATCTTAAAAAAAAATAAAATCAAGGATATTTCACCATCTGATTTGAAGCTGTTCATTTTTTCAATGTTTTTCACTAGATACAGATGTAGATCTTGTATTCAAGACAAAAGAATGGTGCATTTGTTCAACTTCATGCTATCGCTCCAGTCACAGATGACCTGCTGGGCCAAGGTATTGCTGATAGCAGCCAGTTCCTCAGCACAGCAGCCTAAGTCACACTTGCTGAAAAAACTGACAACCCCTTTGAAGTGTGCAGGAAACTAGTGGAATCTGCAGTGCTGTCACATCAAAAGAGCTCTCTCTACACTGATTTTGAGCTGGCAGGTCCAAGGAAAATTCACCCCTGTGAAATTCACCTCCACCCAAGTCCATACAGCCTGGCTCACATCTACCACCTGCCCTTGCATGGAGAGGGGAGCCCTGCCTAGGAAGGCTCTGGGGCTGCCAAGCACTGCTTACATCAGCTGAGCCCAGCCAGGGACAGGGCACTGCCGTGAGGCTGAGCACAGCAACAAGGACTGAAGCCCAGGTCCACTGCAGGGAGCTTTCTGTTGAGCATCCTCTACTGAAGGTGGCACGTCAAGATTTACCTGGGAATGGGAACAGCAGTACGCTCTGGGCATACTGGAGCAGCTAAGTTGTAGAAAGATAAAAACCCAGGCAGAAGTGGTGTGAATAACTGTGGTTTGGGGTTTTTTGGTGTGTGTGGTTTTTTTGTTTTGGGTTTTTGTTTGTTTGTGTGTTTTGTTGTGGTTTTTTGTTTGTTTGTTTTGTGGTTGTTGGGGTGGTTTTTTTTTTGGGGGGGGGGTTAATATATAAGGGAAAGAAAGGAGAGGGCAGCAAACAAAACTTAGCTTTGTATTTCAATTTCCTGTATGGGTTATGCTGCTCCAACTTGCCTTCAGAAGGAGACTGCTTTTCCCCTGTCTGATATGAATACTGGTTTTGCATTTAAATCATCTGCCCTGAAATGTGGATCTTTGATTCAGTAACATAACAGAATATTTCCAGAGGGGGAAAATTGTTTCTGAAAACAAAACAGTCCTAGTCTAGCAGAGACCGCCTAGGCAGGGAAAGGAGCTGACATATGAGATTGGAACCAAATGAAGAGAAAATACTTCCCTCACAGCCCCCACAAGAATGGCTTTGTTTTTTGATTTGAGCTCCCAAGAACTCAAATGGCAAAGCAATATTAACATGGAAGGTGTTTCCCACTTTACAGGAGATAAAACAAGGCAACAACTGAAAGATTTTACCTGAGACTTTTACCTTCCCCTTCTTAGGGCAAGAATCTTCAATCTACTCTGTCCTCAGGGAAGCCCAGCTCCCTGGGTAGCTCCTTTCTGACTTCTGCTTAGGCTTTGCCCCCACTCTTCCTGAAGAACCACTGCAAGGCTGGAACTTTACAGTACAGGATTAGACCAGTTGTGTACTTAAATTTGCAAAGGCCCCAGTACACTGTATCCAGAATAATTTTTGTTCTACAGGGAGAAGACATTCCTTTTAAAAGTTAACTGAGTAATTACAAGAGGTTTAACTGACACATCACATACACATTCACAGAACCTCACTAGCTGAAGGGACAAATCATAACATCAAGGCCCCTAATTTTTACTGAGGATTTCTAGGATTTTCTATGCAAGGAGAGATTTGCTCGTGTCTATTTTTGTGTGCCTTATACTTCCCATAAACTGATTCACCTGGTAGGTGGCAGGCAGAAAGTTGCAGAAAAAGTAAATCACCTGCATCTCTACCCTGAACATGGGAATTGAAGAGAGTGGCAAGACTGAACCCACCCTGAGACTCACTGATGCAATTTTCCAAGTAGCTCTCAGATGCCGTGTTTGCCTCACTAACAGAAATCAAGACATACACCCTAGCAGTTGGTGTTACACATCATTGCCATCTACAGCTGTCATCATTTTGAAAATTACAAAAACAAACCCATCATCCAACTCAGTATTATTAACTGTTAGAACTGTCTCCTGTTATAGGGCAGTTTTAATACCCATACATGGAAGGGTTACAGCCTCACCTTGGTGTTAAACACAGACCATGCTTGCCTTCTGCAGACAGCTGTGGCTTGTCTGGCTTCAGGGAGAAGAAAATTGCTTGGATGATCACTTCAGTACTCTACCTTACTAGTGAGAAATCCAACAGCCCCTGGCTGCCTAGGCACGAAATGTACGTTTCATCGGAGGGGGGATCCTTACCAGTTCACTCACTACCAGTTTTATTATCTGTCCTTTTCTTTGTAAGTGTAATTTGTGTGGGGGAAAAAAAAAAGACTCCTTTTTTTTTTTTCTAAAGTTTTGCTGCATGCTCTCTCATAGGTAACAGTTAAAAAAATACCCCTGTTTTAGTTGTTTAGAATTACACATAACTGTTTCTTTTATTTATAAAGCAATTACAGGCAATGCACACAATGCACAAACTGTTTTAATGAGAAGGTACATGAACTAAGGAGATTCATGATTGGTTTGCCAGATGCCTATTAAAGCTTTCCACAAATTAATTTTTTTTTTTTAAAAAAGCCTGTATTATTTTATTTGTGTTCTTATATTTTTAATGTAAATATTATATTTAATACTATATTCCAGTTTGCCCACAATCAAAAGCCTCTAACATCACAAATCATGACAACAAGATGGCCTAACAACCTAGACAGACAGACACACACAGGAAGTTCAGTCAGTCAGTAATAAAAAGCTTTGGCTGTCTGGCTTCAGGGAGAAGAAAATTGCTTGGATGATCACTTCAGTACTCTACTAGGTGATGCACTATTTTATTCTTTCTGATAGCTGCAGTTTAAAAGAACTCAGAACAGGAAAATGTACATGTAAAGGCAGAGCAAAGATGTGGACTGAAGCTTTATTTTGTTTGGTTTCAGATTCACTCTTCTGATAGAGCCTCAGGAGCCAGGGAGAGAAGAAAGGGAACTAGTTCGTCCCCAAGCGCCTGACAGTATCAGAGGCGGGAACAGCAGCTTCAGTTGCAAGCTACCAAAGGAGTGGGTCTAAGAGCAACAGGCTCTGCCAGGGGGCCAACAGCCCTTCCAACATTAGCAGGTGTCACCACAGTGGACGTGCCAGCAAAACAAAACATATTTATCAAGTCAGGGGCACAATTAAGTTATTTAGCGTGATTCACCACAAGACAAGACAGCACACTGTCATTCTACTCACCAACAACTTTGTGGTAAATATACATTGCTGCTCATTACGGACCCAAGCCTGAAGGTGTTTATAGCTCCTCTCAGAAAAAGGCAGCATTCTGCACCTTGCGGAAAGGGTTGTTCTAAAAATAAAAGGGGTGGTGCCAGAGCCAAACACTATTTCTCTATCCTTCTTCATTCTAATTAGATCTACACAGTTACAATGCTAAACTCTATGCTATTGAGAAGCTTTATGACATTCTTCTGTCAACATGAACAGCTATTCCGTTCCCTAGTCTTCAGGACTTTTTCCTTGTCTTTCTGTCTTTCTTCTTGTCTTTCTTGTCTTTCTGTCTTCTTGTCTTTCTGTCTTTCTTGTCTTTCTTGTCTTTCTGTCTTTCTTGTCTTTCTGTCTTTCTTGTCTTTCTGTCTTTCTTGTCTTTCTGTCTTTCTTGTCTTTCTGTCTTTCTTGTCTTTCTGTCTTTCTTGTCTTT